>OY992887.1:18286344-18326344 GCA_963921405.1 Cepaea hortensis | reverse complement strand
TCATCTACATAAGATATCCACGTTAGAATATATATGTCCGTTGACTCAATGCACCTTGTTTGTATGTATATATTCTATCTTGATACTTCCTTTATTTTCTTGCGCAAGGTTTTTACCGTTAATCTTGATGTTTAAAACCTCTCTGAGTTGCTCAATGAGTCATTTCTCTTTAGCTTCGTTACATTTCTTCTTGATTTCTCTATTTAATGTATGCTATTTCTTTTCATCACACCTTGCCAAGGCCAGCGCTAAATGTCATTAGAAAAAAGCAAGTGTAAAGTTCGGCAATATAACTAGGTTACCAACTGACAGTATACCACAACAAGCAATGGTGTACAGACCAAATGGAACCAGAAGAAGAGACTGATCATGTAACCGATGGACAGAGGAAATAACAGAGTCCATGGGAATCTCGATACATGAAGCCCATAAGGGGGCACTCTCCCGCTGTTTATGCTTCACCTCGACACCCCAAGGTACAAGAGGCACAGGATGAGATATGAGATATGAGATACACTTTGCCAATCTTCTTGATTACATGAGAAGTAACATTTATTGTATATTCCATTTTTGTACTCCTTTTGTTCTTCTCTGGGATACATTCTTACACTGATATCTCATTTTATTGAATTCTTGCTATCTATCTTCTACTGTACTGATGCATGGAATGCTTAAAATCTGTTTATGGTGACCTTTTCTCGAATTCTTTTTGTCAGTTTTCAGTATATTTGTTTGGGTGTCATGTTTGATTTCTTGAGTTTTCTTTCCCGCCAATATCACTTCCGGATTTCACACTCCCTTCTCTCTGCGGGGAAAGGGGGAACTAATTGGAATTAACCCGGTGCAATGAAGTAGTAGTAAATCCTTAGTAATCCTAATGTTAACCTCCTGGTTATTTCACACGACGGACCACGATAACTAACACAGTTTCCCACTTGCATCGCTTTCTACCTCTTGCTCTCCTGCCCTCAGCTCTATTATGGCTTTTACAAGCGTGTTATCTTTTTAGTGTGGCCAAAATATTTCACATCTGTCTATTTTGTTTCTTTTATCAACTCTATTATTATTCCAAGTCCATCTAGTCTAGAGTATCTGTATTTGTTTGTCTTTGTTTCTGTGAAAAGCGACCTAACCTTCCACATTTCCACATCTTTAGAATTATAATTGGACTTTCTAGAGTTATATATCACATAAAGTGATTAAATGAATAATAATTCAGCTGAAATAATTAAAACACATAACTATTTGAACATATTGTTCGAATGTGGAGCGTCTTTTATCCCCGCTGTAATTTCAAACTTAACACAAGCTCTTTCTGTTTGCTGGAAGCGCCTAATTGTTAACGCCTCGCTATATTTCAGCAATCGTTTATTGTCCGTCGAATACAGTATAGGAGAAGCTTCTTCTTTGTTCATGCGATGTGACCTATAATCTGCTTTATCAACCTCTTTAGTACCCTTTAAACGAGACTAACCTTATATATATATATGGTGTAGTTTTAATGACAGTGCAGTGTAAATACAAACCTTGGACCGGCAATATTATATATGTGGGGGAGCTTGCGTGTCCATTAAGAAAACTACATATCGGACAGCTTATGGAATAGGGGTCAAACTAAGCGAGACACAACCGGCTGCTCTGCAGGTAGACTGAGGATAGCAGTCAAAAGTTTATATATATATATAAGTCCGGCAACAGGGACCTGTAATGGATATATGAAGTGTTAGCCCTATAACATTTTCCAGGCATGGTTGCACAAAAAATAAACAGCCAGTCTTTCCCTCCCTTAACGAACGTCGAGCGCAGGCATTGAACTCCTCACCCAACCGCGTTCACGCCATCATCATCAACATAACGTCCTAAACGTTACTCCAACATGCCCTCGTTACTTGGTATAGATTTATTTGAAATGTGCCAAGGTTTGGTCAATGAACGGTTTGACATTGATATCAATTTGACAAGATGACCCATCCTGGTCCCAAAGACAATTGATCTTGAACTAAGCTGTATATCTGTCGGTAGCGTGTAGAGGCCATTGATTTATTGGCAGCCGTGTAGCAAAACTCCCATTATTCTCACGCTTAGTTTTTGTTTCCGATTATCTCTTCTCTGTCATTAGTTATGTTCTATCTCTTGGCTATATCAAACACTTAGTTGAATCACACACCGAGTTATGCCACAATGTATCACAAACTTAAATACATCGCACACTTAGTTATATCACAATGTATCACACACTTAATTATATCACAATGTATCACACACTTAGTTATATCACAATGTATCACACACTTAGTTATATCACAATGTATCACACACTTAATTATATCACAATGTATCACACACTTAGTTATACTACAATGTATCACAGACTTAGTTATATCACAATGTATTACACATTTATATCACAATGTATCACACACTTAGTTATATCACAATGCATCACACACTTAGTTATATCACAATGTATCACACACTTAATTATATCACAATGTATCACACACTTAGTTATACTACAATGTATCACAGACTTAGTTATATCACAATGTATTACACATTTATATCACAATGTATCACACACTTAGTTATATCACAATGTATCACACACTTAGTTATATCATAATGTATTACATACTTAGTTATATAACAATGTATCACACACTTAGTTATATCACAATGTATCACACACTTAGTTATACTACAATGTATCACAGACTTAGTTATATCACAATGTATTACACATTTATATCACAATGTATCACACACTTAGTTATATCACAATGTATCACACACTTAGTTATATTACAATGTATCACACACTTAATTATATCACAATGTATCACACACTTAGTTATACTACAATGTATCACACACTTAGTTATATCACAATGTACCACACACTTAGTTATATCACAATGTATCACACACTTAGTTATATCACAATGTACCACACACATCGTTATATCACAATGTATCACACACTTAGTTATATCACAATGTATCACACACTTATTTATATCACAATGTATCACACACTTAGTTATACTACAATGTATCATACACTTAGTTATATCACAATGTATCATACACTTAGTTATATCACAATGTATTACATACTTAGTTATATTACAATGTATCACACACTTAGTTATATCACAATGTATCACACACCTAGTTATACTACAATGTATCACAGACTTAGTTATATCACAATGTATTACACATTTATATCACAATGTATCACACACTTAGTTATATCACAATGTATCACACACTTAGTTATACTACAATGTATCACACACTTAGTTATATCACAATGTATCACACACTTAGTTATATCACAATGTATCACACACTTATTTATATCACAATGTATCACACACTTAGTTATACTACAATGTATCATACACTTAGTTATATCACAATGTATCACACACTTAGTTATATCACAATGTATTACATACTTAATTATACCACTATGTATCACACACTTAGTTATATCACAATGTATCACACACTTAATTATGCTACAATGTATCACACACTTAGTTATATCACAATGTACCACACACTTAGTTATATCACTTTGTATCATACACTTAGTTAAACTACAATGTATCACACACTTAGTTGTATCACAATGTATCACTCACTTAGTTATATCACAATGTATCACACACTTAGTTATATCACAATGTACCACACACACTTAGTTATATCACTTTGTATCACACGCTTAGTTATATCACAATGTATCACACACTTAGTTATATCACAATGTATCACACACTTAGTTAAATCACAATGTATCACACACTTAGTGATATCACAATGTATCACACACTTAGTTATATCACAATGTATCACACACTTAGTTATATCACAATGTATCACACACTTAATTATATCACAATGCATCACTCACTTAATTATACTACAATGTATCACACACTTAGTTATATCACAATGTATTACATACTTAGAGATATCACAATGTATCACACACTTAGTTATATCACAATGTATCACACACTTAGTTATACTACAATGTATCACAGACTTAGTTATATCACAATGTATCACACACTTAGTTATATCACAATGTATTACACATTTATATCACAATGTATCACACACTTAGTTATATCACAATGTATCACACACTTAGTTATACCCCTATGTATCACACACTTAGTTATATCACAATGTATCACACACTTAATTATACTACAATGTATCACAAACTTAGTTATATCACAATGTACCACATACTTAGTTATATCACTTTGTATCATACACTTAGTTAAACTACAATGTGTCACACACTTAGTTATATCACAATGTATCACACACTTAGTTATATCACAATGTTTCACACACTTAGTTATATCACAATGTACCACACACTTAGTTATATCACTTTGTATCACACGCTTAGTTATATCACAATGTATCACACACTTAGTTATATCACAATGTATCACACACTTAGTTACATCACAATGTATCACACACTTAGTGATATCACAATGTATCACACACTTAGTTATATCACAATGTATCACACAGTTATGCTACAATGTATCATACGCTTAATTATAGCACAATGTATCACACGCTTATTTTTATCACATGGTATTACGCACTTAGGTATATCATAATGTATCACACACTTGGCTATATCACAATGTATCACAAACTTAATTACATCGCACACTTCGATATATCACAATGTATTACAAACTTAGTTATATCACAATGTATCCCACATTTAATTCTATCACAATGTATCACACATTTAGCTATATCACAGTGTATCACACACTTAGTTATATCAGAATGTATCACACACTTAATTGTATGACACACTTAGTTAAATCACAATGTATCACACACTTACTTATATCACAATGTATCACACACTTAGTTATATCACAATGTATCACACACTTAGTTATATCACAATATTTCACACATTTAGTTATATCGCAATGTATCACACACTTAGTTTTATCACACGCTTTGTTTTATCACAATGTATCACACGCTTAATTATATCACATGCTTAGTTATATCACAAACTTAGATATATTGTAGGCTTAGTTATATTACAATGTA
Source organism: Cepaea hortensis (assembly GCA_963921405.1). Taxonomy (NCBI): domain Eukaryota; kingdom Metazoa; phylum Mollusca; class Gastropoda; order Stylommatophora; family Helicidae; genus Cepaea; species Cepaea hortensis. Next base: position 18,321,226 of record OY992887.1, on the reverse strand, counting down.
TCACGCACTTAGTTGTATCATAGACTTAGTTACATCATAAACTTGTTATATTACAAATTTGGTTACATAAAAAAGACTTAATAATACCATAAACTGGTTATATCTGAAAGTTAGCTATATCACAAACTTATTTATATTACAAACCTAGTTATATCATTAACGTAATTATATTACAAACTTAGTTATATCACAAACCTGTTTATATTACAAACTTAGTTGTATCACAAACGTAGTTATATTACAAAGTTAGTTATATCACAAACCTGTTTATATTACAAACTTAGTTATATCATAAAAGTAGTTATATTACAAACTTAGTTATATCACAAACTTAGTTATATCACAAACTTATTTATATCTACGCTTAATTATTGACCACCCCCTCACTGCAATAGTTAAACTTAATTATATCACAAACTTAGTTATATCACAGACTTGTTTATATCACAAAGAATATGGGTTTTCTCCTTCTGATGCGAGACACCAGTTCTCTTTGTAGGTTAACGTCTTTCAAACTCTCTTCATTGTGATTTTTAAATCTATCCATGGTGTTCTTATAGTGTTTCTATAAAACCACGTCTTTGCAGCGCTCCCATAATTCCTTACTTATCTGCTGATTGTCCATAATTAGCTTCCGTACATTAGGATTGACTAGACTTATACGGTAAGAAATTTCATACGTCAGACGTCAGCTGACAGAGATACATTGCAAGAATATTCTGCCTGGGTTGTGTAGACAGCGTGAAACAAATCAATGTTGCCACTTTTAAGAAAAATATTTATTTTCATCTTCTCTCTCTCTCTCTCTCTCTCTCTCTCTCTCTCTCTCTCTCTCTCTCTCTCTCTCTCTCTCTCTCTCTCTCTCTCTCTGCCTCTCTCTCTCCGTTTCTTTCTCTGCCTTTCTGTCTCTGTCTGTCTGTTTCATCCTCTGTCTGTCTGTCTGCCTGTCTGTCTCTTCCTATCTTTGTCTATTTGTCTCTATCCCAAACTCTCTCCGCTCTTTGTCTGTCTGTGTACGTCTCTCTCTCTGTCTCTTTCGCTGTCTGTCCCTCTGTCTCGCCCTGTCGCTCCATCTGTCTGTCTCTCTGTCCATCTGTCTCTCCCTGTCGCTCCATCTGTCTGTCTCTGTCTGTCCATCTGTCTCTCCCTGTCTCTCCGTCTGTCTGTCTCTGTCTGTCTCTTCCTTGTTCTGTCTTTCCCTGTCTCGGTCTCTCTTTATGTCTGTGTCTCTCTTTGCCTCTTTCTCTCCACCTGAGAGTGTCTCTTCCACTCTGTCTTGCCTCTCTTTCTGTCTCTCTCTCCGTCTGGTTGTCTCTCTCTCACTTTCTCTGTCTGTCTGTCTGTCTGTCTGTTGTCTGTCTGTCGGTCGGTCGGTCGGTCGGTCCGCCCGTCCGTCCGCCCGTCCGTCCGTCCGCCTGTCTTTCTGTCTGTCTGTCTGTCTGTCCGTCCGTCCGTCCGTCCGTCCGTCTGTCTGTCTGTCTGTCTGTCTGTCTGTCTGTCTGTCTGTCTGTCTGTCTGTCTGTCTGTCTGTCTGTCTGTCTGTCTTTTTCCCACACACAGAATAAATATAGTGTGTGCTATAGTGTGTGCTCAATTCAGCGAGTTCTGCCATCACCTGCCCCGCACACCTCGCCAGTCAGCACGATGTCACATAATGTGCAGCAGGTCTCTCAGTGCATACCACTGTTTCCCCAACAGAGAACACATTTCTGCACCAGGGGCGCATCTGTCACTAATCCAGGGCGGCGTGACAACAACCAACATACTTTCCCGAACTGCAACTATTTCAATCCTCTATTAAGTGGTCTCCTCCTCACCCTTCTTCTTTTTCGTCTTCTCCTCCTCATCTTCCTTCTTCTTCTCCGCCCCTTCCTCCACTCCCCCTTCTTCTCCTCCTTCTCTTTTGTCTTCTTCAAGTCCTCTTCCTCCTTCTACTCCTGCTGCTGCTCCTCCTCCCTTTTCTTCTTCCTCTCCTTCTTCTCCTCCTTCATCGATCAACGAGAACAGCAAGAACAGCAAATTAAAAGAGGGTTGGCCAAACAAGAACACTACGCAGGAAGCCAAAGAAGATTTATAAACCAACACAGAACTGGCGTCGTTAGCCGCTACACGCTGCGGGATTTGCTGAGGAGGGGATCCGAGCACTTATGGACTGAATGGTTCGATGTGCAATGAGGATGATCTGTCGACTAACTAACAAACTAACTTCATTGATCAACGGTTGCTATGTGTCTTTTCACTCTATTCTGACACGGGTAGCAAACAGGATGGTTCGCTAGAGATTCTCACCAGTACGCCAGACCTAGTCTCCTAGGGTCGCTACTGTGGGTCTATTTCCACTCTCTGTCTGGCGAAATCAGGGCAGCCCTGTAGGACATGCTTTGCGGTTTGCTTTGGTGATCCACATTTGCAAGTGGCAGAGTATTGCATATTAAACTGAGTTAGCTTGTTGATCATCATCATCTCTGTTGTGGAAACATGTGTCTTAGTGTGGGTTCGGGATGTATGGGTGAGTTGGGGGAGATTGTGTGGGTGGGGATGTGTGTAAGTGGGGGAAATGTGGGTGGGTGCAGGTTTTGTGTGTGGGTAGGTGCGGGATGTGTGGGTTGGCGGGAATATGTGTGGGTGGGGGATGTGTGATTGGGGATGTGTGTTTGGCCGGGTGGGTGCGGGTGTGTAGGTGGGTGGTGGAGGGTATATGGGTGGGTGAGTGTTGGTGGGTGGAGGATGTGTGTGTGGGTGAGGAGATGTGTTTAGGTGGGGGATGTGTGGGTGGGTGATGGGTGGGTGGGTTCCTGTACGTGTGCCTGGGGGTGTATGGGTGGGTAGGGGATGTGTGCGTGAGGGGATGTGTGGTGAGTGGGAGATGTGTTTGTGGGTGGGGAGATGTGTGTAGGTGGGGTGTGTGTGTGTGGGAGTGGGATGTGGGGGATGGGTGGGGAATGTATGTGTGCGAGGGTGAGTGTGTGTGGTTGGGTGGGGGATGTGTGTGTGGGTATGTGTGGGTGGGTGGGGGGATGTGTCTCATATCATGGTAATATGCATTATTTATGTTTACAACATTCGTTTGACAATGTTTTTTTCCCCTCTGTGTGAATGTATTATGCACTATTGATGAAGGAAAGATGAATGATTGGAAGGGCCGAATGTAACACGGGCCTGCGTGCCCAATTTGTTACCCTTTGAAAATGAAGCCCGTTCGTTAGCTCATCATCTTTCACTTTTGGGGAGGAATAGTTGATGCTATAGCGCCGATGGGTGACACTGGATAGTGTCATTCCATGTGATTGTACAATGTCTTTGACCTCGTCAATCCATTTTCTTCTCTGGCGCCCTCTTACTCTCGTAGCAGATGGTCTTTGATGTAGGGCCAGTGCTGGCAGATGATGGTGTTACATTCTAACGAGATGGCCGACTATTTAAATGTCCCAGCTATACTTGTTCCCACTTTATAAAAAAAAAGAAATTCTTATTACTTTTCATTTGTTCGGTTTGTTTGTTAATTGTTATTGCTTGTCCTATTAAACTCAAAAACATATACTTTACTATGGTTGCAGATTGTATTATTAATTTATTATCACAATCATTCCATATTCCATCATTATCATTAAGTGCCTTGCCAAATGGCCTTACCGTTCATGTCTCTCCAATGATCTCGGTCCTTGAGGTTCTAGATCCATTCTATCAATGATTCTCCAGAAGGCAAGTGTCTTAGACCATTCAGCATCACTTCTCTTGGTCGGCCTCCTCTTCTTCTCCCACTAATCTTTCCGGTTGTTACGATGTTCCCAGGCCCCTGTCGTGGAATGCCGCCTTAACATCCCAGAATATTTTTCTCGGTCTCCAAATTTGAGAGGCCAAATTGAGAAAGAATGAATTAATCACACTACTCCACGGCTATCTAGTCGTGAGGTAAGATTATTCACAAAAAGCCTCTAGCCATGACGTAAGCTTGCAGATGGCAAGTAAAATGGGATACTTGAGACGGACACAACTAGATAATTTAAATTAGTCTACACCTTAGAAAACTGCTGACCCAGACGGGCTATGACACCACACAGACGCATTGGCACCTTCTTGCCCAGGTAGACCCAGACTGAATCAACAATGAACTGGGCCAGTGAGTGAAATAAAACCACCCAGGCGTGAACAACATTGACACAGGGAGAGATAATGGCCCCAGGGCGGTAAACAAGCCCCGTCCACTCGGACTGGCAGACTCTGCAAGGTGTGAAATCACTGATAAGACTCAGTGGGCTAATAATTGTCAGACCCACAGGTGTGATGGTGCAGTGATAAGTGCAATTACCGTCCGGTGGAGATAAGAAGAATTTATGATGGGAATGCCAAGGAGATAATACGGTCTGCTTGACTCAGCTTAAATAAGGGTCCCTAGCCTGTTTTATGTTAGATTAAGTTTGACTTCAGAACAGGTAGGCAGCCAGCTCAATGTTTGGTAGTCATATGTATGATTCTTATGTTGCTAGATTTAACTAGGAGAATTATTTCTTAGTAACTAGTCAGTCTATATCGGACATAGGTTATTTCAATAAATATCATTGTCTAAGTATACTTTTAGGTGTCTTGGTAGATGCTTGTCATTTCTTTGTACACTATCCTAGTTGCCTTTTGGTGTGTGCATTTGTTGTACAGAATATAGTCAACTGACTATTTATTTAATTCTTACAACAGCAGGTGATTAAACCGGGCAGCTCAGCAAATATAGCTGGTCTGTGTGGTAACTTCAATTAGACTTGTTGTATATCTCATTTTGTAGCTATACAATATTAGTACTCATTAATAATGCCTGATGCTATTATGTTGAGTATCATTAGATGTCCATCTTGAAGTAATATAATGTTTACGGATATGTTGGATGTATGTATGTGTAATTTCATAAACTAACTAGTGCATTATGCTATGATGTTAAAGCATCAAAATATGTCTAGTTTAATCAATATGTTTATGTGTATTGGATGTTTGATATATTGATTTGTCATATGCAAACCTACCAATATGAAGTGTTATGCTATTGTCTGCGCATTGGCACATTGGCCAACGATTGTGTTGGAAGCAGAGGTGTAATGGTACAGACATTACCCACAATTGGTAGTATAGTGTATATGGTGCTAAACTTTCTCAGTGTATTGTGGGCGTGCGTCCACGGTAATGCATGGAAACCTGGCACAGCTACTGGTTATGGCTTGCAAGCCCGGATGATCAGGCATTGTTATAATACCCTTACCGACCCTGTGAGCTGCTAAACTAACTTGGGACGGAGCGGCTGTACGACACAGAATTTCTGTATTAGCGACATGGACATGGGGCGGCAGAAATGTAATCATTACAGGCGTGTGAGACAATTGAAAAGCCCGTCCCAGACTAAAGACAGTAGGGAGAAGGAGGATGGTGAACACAGTAGAGCTGGAAGATAAACTTGGCCAGACTGGTAATTGTATATGTTTGTGTTATGATGTTTTAATTAGGATTGCGCTGATGTAGAACTGATATAACACATTCTTGACTTTCTTTCAAGCTCTCACAAGGAGCACCTATGTTATAGATCTCAAGACTAGAGACTACTGACTAGGAGTGTCAGCACTGACAGGTTCGTCAGAATACCGGCAAGCTGTTCTTTTGTTGAGTCTACTGGAGAGTGGGGATCTGGACCACACTTCCAGATAGATGAAGTAACAAGTAAAGTTACGTAATGTTTCTCATCACAATATGTTATATGATTTCATCATCCTCATATTAAAAACCATCAGATGTCTATGATTAGTAAATAAATGTTGTAATATTGTAACTCATAGTTCTCTCGTTATATTTTAATTCCAATTGTGCATACGTGTTGGTTGTGTACATTGGTGGGGGTTCACTTACACACCAAGGAAAGGAGCAGTCAGGGAGAAAAACCTGTACTAGGATAGTTGTCTTTAAACTTTAATTCAGACTTAAAAATCTATCTTAGCTAACCTTCTCTTTCCTATTCCTTGGCGAATATTCAGCTCAGTTCATTTCAATTTTGTAACGAGCCACTTAGAGCTGTACGTTGGATATTCAGGGGCCTAATCTATAGTTCAGCCATATAGATTTTGTCCCTAGTCAGTTTCTGACCATTAGGGGTTGCTCGCCAGTGAAAAATACGATCATCAAGCCGGTGGGGCACCCCGACTTATGACAGATTGGGGTCCAGTCCGCGATCCTGAACCAGGATTCTAGTAATCATAGTGATTCTACTAGACCCTAGACAAACGATTTTTCAAAGTTAACTCTTGTAATCTTCAATCATCAAAATAGACTATCATCAAATGTAGCTACTTTTAGTTGAGGAAGTTACAGAGTATAAATATAACTTTTCAAAAGTTTATAACAGATAAGAACTTATGAGAAAACTACCATCATCTATCATTTATTGATAACGGTTTTTAACTATTATCAATTAGTGTTACCATTAATCATTTATTGATAATTGAACACTTTAATCATATTTACATTGATGTGTTTGATGATTTAACTGCTTGACTGATTTGCAATTTTATGCTAATATATGCCATGTTCATTTTGAAACGTATGCAGTGCATTTTAATATTTATTTAGGTAAATATTAGTATTGATTACTGTGTAGTATATCTCTCACACTTACTTCACTGCGGTCGCCAGAAACTACTTGAATATTACTTTCAGTTGTCTTTCATTGCTGAGGCTAAACTCTACACATTGGTTTAGGTTCTGCTGTCATTGGTTCACTCTTGTCTTTCTAGCTTAGCTCTGAGTTGATAGATACATAGGAGCTTACCTGAATTTAGCATTAGCAAATATGGACTCACCTTCCCAGGATCTAGATTATCTGAAGGCGCGAACAGATTACTTAGAGTCCACGAGAAGGTTAGGCATAATAGAGGGCTTAACAGGAGAACAACTAGAAATATACATCAGAGATGAGATGAAAGAGTGGGACATGGCGGAGGAACAGATGAATAAAACAATTGATGAGTTATTTGAAGCAAAAGAGCGTAGCAAAACTGAAGAAGCAGAGATTAATAAACAGCATATGGAAGTAGTCAATGCAGAGAAGCTAACCTTTCTAGCGGAACATAAGGTAGGAGATATGGATGCTCACCCAACCAGGAAGGAAGGGACATCTTTGCCAACCACCGCGGAATCAGAGGTAGTGGACCGGGAACTACAGGTTCTCATTCGACCCAGTCCTAAACGGAAAAGAGGGAAGAAGAAACGTGCCCAGGGCATTTCAAGCAGTCACAAACGTGATAACTGTTTGCACCACGGAAATTGTAGTTTAACTGGTCCGCCAGTACAAGACTCCCAGGAATCTCATTTTACTTCAACGAGAGGTGAAACTCAAGAGGAAGATGACCTGAGGACATCTTTTAAGGAGGTCGGAGATCGAAAGGTAACCGACTTTATTATTCCCTTCAGCCCAGACGAGGAAGAAGTGGGATTAAATTTGACTGACAGTGGGATGAAGGACGATCCGGAACCCCTTGTGATCTTTGAGGCTGCAGCTCAGGACAAGACACTAGATCTCAGTTCAAATCATTTACCTATTGTGATGGATTGCTTAGACAGCCCACCACAGGATTTACCTCAACTGGACTTAGCCCATGAAAGCAGGGCCAGAAAGGAACACCCAGACCAGGAAACATTTCCAGTTGTTATCTCACAGTATACCAGTTCGGAGACTCAGGAAACACAGGGAATTGTCATGAGCCAGAATATGGACTCTGATATTGTGCAGACAACATTGTCTGTAGTTGCTAAAGAAGAAAATTCTTTGCACAAGATGGAGGAAGAAACGCCTATCATCTCATTAGCTGAAGTTATCAGGGAATTCCAGCAACAGGGACCTGAAGTAACAGAAGTCAAGAGTGGTTTGGAATCAACACCCTTAGGACTCAATCTACCCTTCAGTCAGGTCGATTTGATAGGAGTAGATCAGCTATTTGTGGATACTTTATTCAAAAGTAACACCACTTTATCGCCCTGGAGTAACTATGTTATTTCTGAAGGCAGGACAACTTGGCACACTAAATTTCCAATTTCTAGCACGGTTTGTACAAGAAACTCTAATGCAGAGAAACTCAGCCCATTAACTGAATATCAGGGGAAGAAACCGCGACACCGAGGAGGGACGATTGTTACGCCCGACTTTGAAGGAGGAAAGCGCCAGTTGAATTTATATCATGGGACCATGATGTGTAACATTATTCCTTTCAAAAGGAAGATATTGATGGATCAGTTAAGGATCTTTAAACGATGGAGGAATATCACGGAGACAAGCTTTGCTGTGGCCAGCTTATGCAAGACCTCACTACGGGTACATCCTCGGCTGAAAGGAGTAAATCACGTGAGTGAATGGTGTAAAACAATTGCTGCCCAGAGGCGTAGAAGAATCCCGTTGATTGTGATCTTTCCCAGAGAGGTAAAATTACAACCTTCTAACAATTACCGGATTTTACCAAGCTATTGCATGGAATCCCGGCCGAAAACCAGGTACAAGGATCTATCCAGAGTATCTTTGGGTTATGGAAATGGAACGTCTTTAGGCAGATGCAGGACAACCCACTGCCACAAGGAATATTGGAAACCTTTAGGCAGATACAGAACGGAGAGTGCTTAGGCATTATTCTGGGATATATGGCGTGCGTTGAAAAAAGATTTCTGGCAGAAACTTTTTTTTAAGGGGAAAGCTCTGTCGTGGAATGCCGCCTTAACATCCCAGAATATTTTTCTCGGTCTCCAAATTTGAGAGGCCAAATTGAGAAAGAATGAATTAATCACACTACTCCACGGCTATCTAGTCGTGAGGTAAGATTATTCACAAAAAGCCTCTAGCCATGACGTAAGCTTGCAGATGGCAAGTAAAATGGGATACTTGAGACGGACACAACTAGATAATTTAAATTAGTCTACACCTTAGAAAACTGCTGACCCAGACGGGCTATGACACCACACAGACGCATTGGCACCTTCTTGCCCAGGTAGACCCAGACTGAATCAACAATGAACTGGGCCAGTGAGTGAAATAAAACCACCCAGGCGTGAACAACATTGACACAGGGAGAGATAATGGCCCCAGGGCGGTAAACAAGCCCCGTCCACTCGGACTGGCAGACTCTGCAAGGTGTGAAATCACTGATAAGACTCAGTGGGCTAATAATTGTCAGACCCACAGGTGTGATGGCCAATTGCAGTGATAAGTGCAATTACCGTCCGGTGGAGATAAGAAGAATTTATGATGGGAATGCCAAGGAGATAATACGGTCTGCTTGACTCAGCTTAAATAAGGGTCCCTAGCCTGTTTTATGTTAGATTAAGTTTGACTTCAGAACAGGTAGGCAGCCAGCTCAATGTTTGGTAGTCATATGTATGATTCTTATGTTGCTAGATTTAACTAGGAGAATTATTTCTTAGTAACCAGTCAGTCTATATCGGACATAGGTTATTTCAATAAATATCATTGTCTAAGTATACTTTTAGGTGTCTTGGTAGATGCTTGTCATTTCTTTGTACACTATCCTAGTTGCCTTTTGGTGTGTGCATTTGTTGTACAGAATATAGTCAACTGACTATTTATTTAATTCTTACAACAGCAGGTGATTAAACCGGGCAGCTCAGCAAATATAGCTGGTCTGTGTGGTAACTTCAATTAGACTTGTTGTATATCTCATTTTGTAGCTATACAATATTAGTACTCATTAATAATGCCTGATGCTATTATGTTGAGTATCATTAGATGTCCATCTTGAAGTAATATAATGTTTACGGATATGTTGGATGTATGTATGTGTAATTTCATAAACTAACTAGTGCATTATGCTATGATGTTAAAGTATCAAAATATGTCTAGTTTAATCAATATGTTTATGTGTATTGGATGTTTGATATATTGATTTGTCATATGCAAACCTACCAATATGAAGTGTTATGCTATTGTCTGCGCATTGGCACATTGGCCAATGATTGGGTTGGAAGCAGAGGTGTAATGGTACAGACATTACCCACAGTTGGTAGTATAGTGTATATGGTGCTAAACTTTCTCAGTGTATTGTGGGCGTGCGTCCACGGTAATGCATGGAAACCTGGCACAGCTACTGGTCACGGCTTGCAAGCCCGGATGATCAGGCATTGTTATAATACCCTTACCGACCCTGTGAGCTGCTAAACTAACTTGGGACGGAGCGGCTGTACGACACAGAATTTCTGTATTAGCGACATGGACATGGGGCGGCAGAAATGTAATCATTACAGGCGTGTGAGACAATTGAAAAGCCCGTCCCAGACTAAAGACAGTAGGTAGAGCTGGAAGATAAACTTGGCCAGACTGGTAATTGTATATGTTTGTGTTATGATGTTTTAATTAGGATTGCGCTGATGTAGAACTGATATAACACATTCTTGACTTTCTTTCAAGCTCTCACAAGGAGCACCTATGTTATAGATCTCAAGACTAGAGACTACTGACTAGGAGTGTCAGCACTGACAGGTTCGTCAGAATACCGGCAAGCTGTTCTTTTGTTGAGTCTACTGGAGAGTGGGGATCTGGACCACACTTCCAGATAGATGAAGTAACAAGTAAAGTTACGTAATGTTTCTCATCACAATATGTTATATGATTTCATCATCCTCATATTAAAAACCATCAGATGTCTATGATTAGTAAATAAATGTTGTAATATTGTAACTCATAGTTCTCTCGTTATATTTTAATTCCAATTGTGCATACGTGTTGGTTGTGTACATTGGTGGGGGTTCACTTACACACCAAGGAAAGGAACAGTCAGGGAGAAAAACCTGTACTAGGATAGTTGTCTTTAAACTTTAATTCAGACTTAAAAATCTATCTTAGCTAACCTTCTCTTTCCTATTCCTTGGCGAATATTCAGCTCAGTTCATTTCAATTTTGTAACGAGCCACTTAGAGCTGTACGTTGGATATTCAGGGGCCTAATCTATAGTTCAGCCATATAGATTTTGTCCCTAGTCAGTTTCTGACTATTAGGGGTTGCTCGCCAGTGAAAAATACGTTCATCAAGCCGGTGGGGCACCCCGACTTATGACAGCCCCTCTTCTCATTATATGACCAAACAACACTGTTTGTTTGCTTCTTACAGTGGTGTATAATGTCCTACTTTCTTCAATCCTTTCCAGGCAATTGTTGTTAGTTATCTGGCAGTTCGCAACATTCGTCTCAGAAAACGTTGCCTCCAAGCTCTTCCTGATTTGTTCATGCACATTCCTAGACTTACTGCCACACAACAGAACAAGGTCCACATCACTGCGGCAAGGTTCTACGGAGGGAGGGGGTGAGGGGTAGGGGTGAGGGGTAGGAGTGAGGGTAGGGGTGAGAGAGGTGAGGGTAGGGGGAGGGGTGAGGAGGTAGGGGTGAGGGGTAGGGGGAGGGGAGGGGGTTGAGGGGAGGGGGAGCGAGGGGGTAGGGGTGAGGGTAGGGGGAAAAGGGAGATTGAAAGAAGAAACGGAGGTTAGCATGGTCGAATAGATAAGACTGTTCCTCCTTAAACACCCGTTGTGCTGACGCCGAGTTAGCGGGTTCAACCCCTACACGGTCAGTTGGACTAAAGTACTGACTTCTCGTCCTTGACTTTGGGACGTAAATTACAAGTACCTCTGAAGTGTGAGTGGGTTCGCCTGATGGCGAGGAACACAGGTGTTAGGGAAAGCTAACCCACACGCAAAATCTCCATTGCGCTAGTAGTAGTAGCACGTATTTGGACTACACTTGAGTTAAAAAAAGCGAACGAAAAAAAAAAGACTGAAGAAAACATCAATGGAGAGAGGAGAAAATTAAAAGAGACAACGGAGAGACTAGATCTCTTCTTTCTCTGTAGAACGGGTTCAATGTAATTTAAACAAGAACCTACGGGGAGGCGAACAGGGTAAATGAAAGAAGAAAACATAATGGAGAGACGAGAAGATACAGAGATGGAGAGACTAGATATGAGACGTTGCAGTGCTGGGTTATACTCGCACGCCATACCCTTGCAACAAGAAACAAAAAATCAATAAAAGAAACAACTCAGAGTCGTTAAACCGGGATTTTAAAATTTCCTTAAGCTCACAGGCCATAAACGGTTGCCTGGAAATAAAACCGTGAAATAAGAAACTCAGTGAGTGAGAACAAAAAATGTCGCTTGCAAAAATATGTTTGCAGATTTGTCGCCAGTCTGGTGGATCAACATATTATTAATGAGATCAAGTAGTCACACGGTGACTTGTGCCAATGTGCTTAATTAAATTTAGGGAACCTTAGTTTGGGCCATCGCATGCTCTGTGTTATTGAACTATTTCTGTCCGGTTGCTGTAACAGATAATGACACTTCTGCTGTTACTATCTGTCGCAACAACAACAACAACAACAACAACAACAACAACAACAACAACAACAACAACAACAACAACAACAACAACAACAACAACAACAACAACAACAACAACAACAACAACAACAACAACAACAACAACAACAACAACAACGACGACGACGACGACTACGCCACCACCAACAACATCAACAACAAACAAAGTGCCATTACCATAACACCAACAACAACAAATTCTTCCACTGCTACTAGAACATTGCACACAAAGACACACACTACTACTGCTACTGCTACTGCTACTGCTACTACTACTGCTACTGCTACTGCTACTGCTGCTGCTGCTGCTGCTGCTGCTGCTGCTGCTGCTGCTGCTGCTGCTGCTGCTGCTGCTGCTACTACTACTACTACTACTACTACTACTACTAGGTACTACATTTTCAGTTACCGAACGTTGCCGGCGATGTTTCAAACTGCGATTTACGTTTTCTTGTTATTGTTCCCCGGTATTAAGGATATATATAGTACTCGTTATATAGAAGTTGCCGCTTGATTTAGTATAAATAATTAAATTGAGCATCCATTCTTTCGCGTACTGTGATATTTTCAAATATTTTTGTCGACGGGGTCATCCCAAACAGAAATTATTAAGATCGTATGCTAAGATGCTTCATGTTAAATTTCAATGTCGGGAATATAGCGGTTTTTGCGTCATAATACAGCGATGATCATTTAATATTCTTATGGATTATTCAGAGCGACGAGATTATAATGATGCACGTTTGCATTCACCATCCATTCTAGTATTTAGGAGTGGAGGAAAAGGCTGGAGGAAGAGGGAGTTTGAGGTTTTCATTTGAATTTTGCGTTCAAAATAAAAACCTGAGTTATCCCCCTTAGCGCAAAAAATCCAAGAGCAGTTATCTGCCCTTAGCTTACGTGTTTTGTGGTCACACTTTCCAGAGTGGGTTACCAAACTACTACTACTACTACTACTACTACTACTACTACTACTACTACTACTACTACTACTACTACTACTACTACTACTACTACAACTACTACTACTACCACCACCACCACCACCACCACCACCACCACCACCACCACCACCACCACCACCACCACCACCACCACCACCACCATCCTCATGTTCTCTCTCTCTCTCTCTCTCTCTCTCTCTCCCCCCCCCCTACCTCCCTATTATTACTTTTCTCCATCCGTACCAGTAAAACCTATAGAAATCCAGGAAATGTGAAACTGGATCAGTTAAAAATCCAAGACCCGGTCACACTAACCGTGGAACCTTATCGTAGCCCTCACAAATCACTTCATCTCCACGCTCCAGTTTCTGGCCGGTCTGATCCCTGGGGCATTGAGAGATTTCTCGAGCATGGACGGTGTTAAGTAATGTAAACCGACGAACACGGGAGACCAGGGAGACGTGTTAAGTGTTGCCTGGTTACAGCTGTGTGATAGCTGGCCGTGAGGCTAGAATGCCGGATTCTGTTTCGGGATACCGGGTTTCGAATCCTTGGTATGGTGTGCATTTTTTTCTATCGGGGGAAAAAAGAAAATCCTAACCTGCACAGTTCGCGGCGACTGCACTAGCCAGGCGGCCTTTATTCTTCAGGCTCAAGACCCCCTGCCATACACCGCAAGGTACTATATACGCAGTAAATGACAGTTTTTATGACGGATGGCAGCAGAGAAAAAGAGAGACAGAGAGAGAGAGAGAGAGAGAGAGAGTGACTGAGAGAGAGAAAGGAGAGAGAGGAGAGATAGAGAAAGGAGAGAGGAGAGAGAAATAAGAGAGATATAGGAGAGAGAGAAAGGAGAGAGATAGGAGAGAGAAAAGGAGAGAGAGGAGAGAGAGAAAGGAGAGGGAGAGGAGAGAAAGGAGAGAGAGAGGAGAGAGAGAAAGGAGAGAAAGAGGAGAGAGAAAAAGGAGAGAGAGGAGAGAAAGGAGAGAGAGAGAGAGAGAGAGAGAGAGGAAATAGAGAAAAAGAGAGAGAGAGGAGATAGAGAAAGGAGAGAGAGATGGGAAAGAAAGGAGAGAGAGACGAGAGATAGAGGAGATAGAGAAAGGTGCGAGAGAGAGAGGGAGAGAGAGAAGAGAGAGAAAGGAGAAAGAGAAAGGAGAAAGAGGAGAGAGAGAGGAGAAAGAGAGAGAGAGAGAGAGGAGATAGAGAAAGGAGAGAGGAGAGAGAAAGGAGAGAGAAATAAGCGAGACGAGAGACAGAGAGAGGAGAGGTAGAGAGAAAGGTGAGAGAGATATGGGTATTTTATCCGTCACAAAAATCTGCTCAGGGCATGGGAAATGCCAGGACCATCACTTGTTGTAGGCCTGAGTGCACGGAGGAGTAGATGCCCAGTCATTCTCTCTCTTAGTGGACGACAAGCGTAGACATGCAACCCTCCTCCGACCGCGCCCATAATATCATCAACACACCTCCCAGCTACTACATTGCATTGTGGTTGTGAATTCTCAAAGTGTAAATTCTCTCTTTATGTGTGAATTCTCTCTAATTCCCCATGTTTATACTTTATACTTATTACCCCAAGGCGGCCAGAGGAAACGCTTTGAAGACACTCTGAAGTTCTCACTAAAAGCTTTTGGAATTCATCATGACGCCTGGGAGACTGCTGCCAAAGACCGAAATTCGTGGCGTACATCATTACGCAAGGGTGCATTCACTTGTGAAGCAACCAGGACTGCAAGAGCTGTGAAGAAAAGGCTGGACAGAAAAACCACGGCAGGAGATCCTCTTCGTGGATCGTCAAGCATTCTTTGTCCACATTGTCAAAGAACATTTCGAGCGAAAATAGACCTTATCAGCCATCTTAGAACTCACGGCTCCATACCTTCAACCCCACTGGATGAAATGAATGGTCATCATCATTCTTGATGGACAAACAACATTACCCAGATACATTTCTTCGACTAATTTTCATAATAATAAAAGCAGTCTTGTGAAGTATTATGAACTTATTGTAATGCATTTATATTTACAACTCCGCTCCAGTGATATCTTCATCTTTGCCAGGGTACACATTCCCTGCTGTAATGTTAGAAATAACACCCATGGAACAGAAATGGGTGGTGCTGTTGTCAATTATCTGCAAAACGGATGTCTCTACCGTACTCTGTGAAATAAACGTTCAAACAGATCATCACTGCTTAAACGGAAGTATTTTTTAAATACCGTAAAATGCTATCAAGGAAGATACGAAATATATGCTTTATTTTATTTCCTTCTTCTTAACGTTTTTATTCTCACCCTGTTTTCTTCCTCCTCGCCCTTCTTCTTTTCCTCTTTCTTCTCCCGCTATCTACTTCCTCCTTGCCCCCCCCCCCCCCCCCTTCGTCTCTCTCATCATTCTTCTTCCTCTATCTACTTCATCTCTGCCCTTTTTCTTATTATCTTTTCCTTCTTCTCTTATTCTCCTCTTTTCTTCTTCTCCTCCACCTCAATTTCTTTCTTTCTTTCTTTCTTTCTTTCTTTCTTTCTTTCTTTCTTTCTTTCTTTCTTTCTTTCTTTCTTTCTTTCTTTCTTTCTTTCTTTCTTTCTTTCTTTCTTTCTGTCTGTCTGTCTGTCTGTCTGTCTGTCTGTCTGTCTGTCTTTCTTTCTTTCTTTCTTTCTTTCGTTCTTTCGTTCATTCTTTCTTTTGTTCTTTCGTTCGTTTGTTCTTTCGTTCGTTCATTCGTTCTTTCGTTCTTTCGTTTTTTCGTTCGTTCGTTCTTTCTTTCGTTAGTTCTTTCTTTCGTTAGTTCTTTCTTCCATTCGTTCCTTCGTTCGTTTGGTCTTTCGTTCGTTCTTTCTTTCGTTAGTTCTTTCTTTCGTTAGTTCTTTCTTCCATTCGTTCTTTCGTTCGTTCATTCTTTCGTTCGTTCGGTCTTTCGTTCGTTCGGTCTTTCGTTCGTTCGTTCTTTCGTTCTTTTGTTCATTCATTCGTTCTTTCGTTCGTTTTTTTCGTTCGTTCGTTTTTCGTTCGTTCGTTCGTTCTTTCATTAGTTCTTTCTTTCGTTAGTTCTTTCTTCCATTCTTTCTTTCTTTCGTTCGTTCGTTCTTTCGTTCATATTTTTTGTTCTGCCTGCCCGCCGGCCCGCCGGCCCGCCCGCCCGGCCGCCCGGCCGCCCGGCCGCCCGCCCGCCCGCCCGTCCGTCCGTCCGTCCGTCCGTCTGTCTGTCTGTCTGTCTGTCTGTCTGTCTGTCTGTCTGTCTGTCTGTCTGTTTCTTCTTCTTCTCCACAACACCACCATCTCCATCGTCATCATCACAGTCTCAATCTTCCTTTACGTTATACCCTTTTCACTTCTATTCGCGTTATTATCCCCCAGCGTTGCACAGAAACATGGAATGAAAACTACACCAAACTAAACCACGAAATCTCTGCCGTTCCCACCCCACAAACACTTTCTGTAGACATAAATCACAATCAGCTAATGACATGTGAAAAGTGAGATAAAAGGACGTAAATTGCTAGACATCAGCGACAAGCGATCTACCAGACACAATCTGGCAATATATATCTATAGACATCAGCGACAAGCGATCTACCAGACACAATCTGGCAATATATCCCTGTTAGTATCTTGTTGATGTGTTCGTCCGCTTTGAGCCCAAGTGTAGTCCATACACAAGCTACTACTTCTAGTGCACTGGGCTGATTTTTTTAGCTTTCCCTGTTGCCATTGTACCTCGCCATCAGACGAAACGAATCCGACTTTTGCGGTTTCGTAATTTTCATCCCCAAAGACAAGAAAGAGAAATCATTATTTTAATCCAACTGTTCAGTGTAGGGGTTGAACCAGATACCTCGGTATCAGTACACTGGAAGTTTAGGAACACCACACTTATCCAATCGGCCATGCCGACCTTCCAGCAAGCGGATACAAGTCAAGATTTCAAGAACATGTCTCTTTCCGGTAGAAACATACCGTGTGAATTATAGACCATGCCATAATCGCTAAAGGTGTACTGAAGCCAATCATGGACAATTTGTAGACAATTAAAAAACTATACGGAAGCTGTGTAGATGTGGTTTTAGAGAACAATGATTAGAACACCGTGGACTTATGTAAAGAGTAATGAAGATGTCTTGAAATAATTAACTGACAACGAGAACTGGCTACTCGCATCAAAAGGGGACAGTCTACATTCTTTGGACATGTCATGAGAAGGGGAAAGCTGGAGTATGTCTACACCATAAGGAAACTGGAGGGGAGGAGAGACAAGGGAGTCGCTTAAAAAAAGTCGCTTAAAAGTCGACAGGGTCGACTTCATTGCACCGGGTTTTCTCTCATATGGTTCAGTCTCTTTCCGCAGCGCGGAAAGTGTCGCACAAAGCACGAACTTCGCAGCTCTAGTGACGACCCACAGAAGTCTCCGAAAAATTTGACTCGTGAGTCACGAAGGACCGGCCCGGAATCGAACCCACAATCTTCGGAGCCCGAGTCAAACGGCTTGACCACTTCGCCACGGAGACTCCCGAGACAAGGGAGACGAAGAGAGAAGATGCTGGGCAGTTTGGCATCATGGAATAGGAGAACACCAGTATTGAAATGACTGGCACTTGACGAGACAAAAGGAGTGGAAAGACATGATCACCAACGCCAAGGGAATAGACTATAACAATATTAACATTACAGGAGACAGAAGGTTGAAGACAGACATGATCACCAACACCCATGGACTATAATTAGAAGGAAGACAATCTAGGCTTTATTGTAACAGAGGAAGGGGTTTTGGTAGTATTTAGGTGGGAAACGACTACAGCACGATTGAGCATCGGGGTCGAACGAGAGGAGAGATGCTCAAGTCGTGACGTGGTTTGTTGTCAAAGGGGCAGTTACCATCAAGCTAGAGAACCAGAAGGTCGCCAACTTAGATCCGGCTGTCATCTATTGTATTAAACAATTTTAACAAGAAGCAAATGAGTTCCGTCAATTATATAAGTTCGCCTTGTTACAGAAGGTGAAATTGGTGCCCACGACACAGGATTCGAGCCTGGTGTAACGCGAAGTCATGCCGTATACTATATAATATCGCGGAGGCCAAAAACTAAGAAGATGATCCTTGCTCCGTTTGTCTCAGTCGCCAGAAATAATTTCGGCACGCTTTTGAACAACCATTGAACATAACAAGGCGCAGTGGGAAAAATGGCCAATAACGTATCAGCGAAAAATACAGCGACCAAAAGCCCGCCCAGGGGTGGTTGTCTGTAAGTCTTTTTCAAGACTGGCTGTCAAGATTTTGCTGGCGTCAGGAGAAAAGTGAAACTGGCCATAACGAATTGCGACACCTGAGATCGTTATCAAACCGGCGAGCGTCAACTGTGGACACCATCCTGGCGACTCCTCTTATCCGTTCATCTAACGGACGTGTCAGGAGCAGAAGTTTTCCTGAAGGTCAAGCCGTCTAACCGATATCTCGAGCGAGCAGGAGTGTGCTGAAAGTCGGCCCAGTTTAATCGTGTCTTGACCGAGCAAAAGTTTGGCTAAAGGGCAAATCCAGTCGGATCGTTGTTGCAAGTGAGCAAGAACTTTTCAATAAGACAATCAAGTCAGCCTCAATGTTAATAGGTTTTGTTCTGAGCGCTAACAACTGAAAAAAAAAAAAAAAAAGAAGAACGTTGGTAAAAGACAATCGAGACAGCAAATAAATACCTCATTACTTCATGGATTGCCCAATGTTTCGTTTGACGCAGTCAGACTATCTATAGGCCGCTAGCTTAACCTTTTGGGCTCTGCTACCTCTGAGTTCCTCTCAAAACGTCGACGAAGTACCCCACCCGGGGCGAAATCAGAAGCCAGAAAACTGGTCGGGACCCAACCAGGGGTTGAAGTTTATCCAGGCATCCCAAGAGAAGTAACTAACTGAAGAGACGAAGTTACCTGGGAGAAGAGACAGAGTTGAACCTGTAAATAAAATACAAACTAGTCCTAAAATGGTTGCGAATGTGACTAGTGGACAGGAAAAGAAAACGATGGTCTTAGTGAAAAAAATAAACCGAGAGACACAGACGCAGGCAGGTAATACGATAGAAAATAGTACGCAGACTCAGGTAGATATTGTAGAGAAAAATACCCAAGTGCAACCAACTAAGAAAATAGTAAGGGGAACGCAGACTATTAAGACGGTGGAAATTGCGGAAACACCTCAGGTGAAATTGGAAAAAGGAGACAAGGTTGAAGTTAAGAAAGATAGACAGACGAAAACCAAGGATGAAAGGAAGCCAAAGAGGAGAGGTATTGAAAGAGGAAATAGCAGTATGATAGTTAATAGAGGTACTCCCATCTCAAGTTCCTCAAGTATAGACATGAAACTAATTCCCAAATGGTGTAGGAATATTAGTTGTCGGAGTTCAGATTACGAAGAAGATATTTCCACATGTTATAGTGATGCTGAAACAGATATAAATACTGATGATTTGAAGAATGAGAGAATTGTACTACGAACAGATCCGGACTTGAAGCGTAATGTTCCCTCGTACGGTGTAGTTGCTGGTGGACAGACGGACAGAGTTTTAGTTAGTGACTCTAGAGAACTAGATACTAGTTTACATGAAAAGAAAGTAGGGAAAACTAAGAGACGAATACCAAGAAAGAGAAAGAAAGGCAGAGGTTCTAAAGGCGACTATGGGAATAGGGTCGACGTATCTGCAGTAAATTGTTATGAGAATTACTATGAGTCTGATGAAGGAACTGTTATCAGTGTGTCATCTGAAGACGAGATGGGGAAGTACAAACGTTACGTAAGGTTGACAGGAAACAGTGAGCAGACCAACGCAAATGAAAGAAATAAAGGAAAGAATTCATTTAAGAAGAAAAATAATAGTAGACAGATAGCGGGAATTTGTTCAACGACAGAAAGTGACTTAAGAAAAATAGAAGACCTTATGACCTTAAGACCAGAGTACTTTAACAACAGGTTAACAACGGATAGTGATGATGGTATAATTGAAGCGAGACGAACATCAGTACTAAGAGACGACGAAATATTTGGTTTCGATGCGCTCTATGGGTGTTAAAATTATTTGGGTGAGGAAGGAAAATGGAATTGTTTTGTAAGAATTGCGGTTTAAGCACATAGATATATGAGCTGTCTAAAATAGACATGAAATTGTTTGGTGTGGCATCGCATGGTACAGGGGTGGCGATGGTGTTGTTGAGGATAGAGAGTTACGGCAAATGAGATTTCACGTGGATACGTAATACAGAGTTAGGATATATTGTGTTTAGTGACGATGTAGGAAGAGTAGAAATTAAAATAGTCCTTTGTCCAGAATGAATAGATACAGAGAGTTAGTCACGTTGAGTGATGTATAAATGGAGTGATTAAAGTAGAGTAGATTCAGCATATAATTAGTAGAGAGAGGGATAAAATAAGAATGGATGGTTCGACTCAGAGCTGTGACATGAAGTCTGAGATAGTTTTGTTTGGTAGATTGAGAAGTAGGTGTAGTGTTGTTTACGGCTGGGCCGAGAGTGTCTAGTGAAGAGATACAGATTGAGGAGGAATTGGATATCATGTGTGAAATAGCCAGTTGAACGCGAGAATATTAAGAATAAAAGACTGTAGAAGTTGATGATTGAAGAATACGAGTTCTTGGTGAGAGGGATGAAGTAATTACGTCATGCTTGCGGAGAAGGAAGAGCT
The DNA here is from genome assembly GCA_963921405.1 of Cepaea hortensis. NCBI lineage: Eukaryota > Metazoa > Mollusca > Gastropoda > Stylommatophora > Helicidae > Cepaea > Cepaea hortensis. The sequence continues at coordinate 18,300,206 of OY992887.1, read as the reverse complement.
GATTAAATATGAGAAACTTGTTGTGTGGAGAAGTATAGAATGATAGTTACGAGGTTAGTGGCTCGTCGGAGTGAAATTGTAAGAGATCGTTGATAGCGCTGGTTAGTGTGTAAGAGAGTTATAGTTTGCGAGAGAAAATGCTTACGTTATGACCTTTGAAAAAGAGAGGATGAGTGAGAAAAGTAGAAATAAGTAAACAGTTGAATTGTGAAAGTCCTGTTGAGTGTTGAAGTAGTTTGTCTGATAATCCGTTGTTCTTGTAGCTGTAAAAATGTAGACAAACATATGTGCGTCGAGTATGGATAGGCTGTTGGCAAGTGTTAAGTACAGCATGCATGTACGAGGTGTTTAGTTCGTACGTGAGTATAGTTCTAGACAAACAGGTGTTCGTCGCGATGAGTGAAGTAGGAGTGAGGTTTGGTGATGTCGCCTAAGCGAAATACATAGATAAAATGTAAGAGTGGCGCTGATATATCTTGTGTCAAGGTGTGTAGAGGAGGTCGATACGCTTAGATTGTGGTGAGTGATTGCTGGAATGTTGAATTGGCGTCTAAAGTAATTTTTTTTGAAGTAATAGTATGGACACGTTAGGTTGTCGCGATGCGAGAGTAGTAGTAAGATGAGAGAGAGGTTGTGTATCATTGTCCGTGTGAATATACGAAGACTGGTTGATAAATGACGTTGATAAAAAGAGGAAAATAGAGTATGCGAAAATTGAGAGATAGAGAGAACATGATTAGAGAATTGGGAAGTCGTTTCGTTAGAATATCTGACGGAAAGAAATTAGGTAAGTTGTGTGACAAGTTGACGGAAACAGAGTTAACATTCTGAATGATGTTTCATAAAATATGTTTAGTATTGTTAACAGGGATGTGTCGAAGCAAGAATGCCTAACACTGAGAAATGAGAAAAGTGAGCTCTGCTGTCAGTTATAAGTGGAGTGGGTTGCTGTTCTGGAAGAGTCCCGATAAATAGGAAAAGGAGTGAAAGGTACAGAGGTAAACAAGGTTAGTTAAATGAATGTTGGAGAATGTGTTCCGATAAGGGTGACCAGTTTGATTATCGTCACGATACAAGAGTGCTAGGAGAGACCTGAGGATAGCTTAGAGTAGTCGTGGTGAGATGTTGGAAGATAATGATGTGTTTAGTTAATTGCGTCGGATAGACGAGAAACTTAAAGGTAGAGTTGGTTGTATTGGTGAGAGACAAAGTTTTGTTGGACGTAAGAGGCTAGAGATACCGTAGTTAACGGTAATAATAATGATTAACAAGTATAGTGATGCTTGGAATAAATCCAAGGGAAACAATTGGTGTGCCAGGTCACATGTTCTATTACTGGATAGATGACCACTGGTACTTTGAGATAACATTGGGATAGTAATAGGTGAAATGAGTTGACCTGTAGTTTACAGTGATTGTGTTCCAAATATTGTGAGGGGAGATAATCAATGTTTGACTTCCAGAAAATGGAACGGTCAATTGTGGAGTGATGATTTTGGTTGAGGGGAACAAGTATTGTTCCGCGATATGTTAGTCTGCAGATATGTATATATATATATGTGTGTATATATATTTTGGCATTAATGCTTGGCATTGAGTTGTTTTGTTTTATAACAAAATAGGCATGATGTGTGTAAATAGGTACGTGTTGCTTGATCACTTTAAGTGGTTAATTCTGTGTGAATTATATTCTCTTTAGCGAGAAGTCAGTTGTTTTGATTGAAGTTGAGTTTTCAATGCCTCATATATGTTTTTAATTGATTTGGTTTGGTAAAATAATGGTAGTTTTAGAATAGGATTGTGGTGTTCTTAGACTTTTACGTACAAACTATTGGTCCGTAAAAGAGACTAGTAGTATTAACTAACAATAGGTTAGGATGTATGTTGTATTATTTTAATATATATTTTTCTTTGAATGAGTTCATACCTTTAATTAATATGTGGGGAAACATAAATGATGTAAAAAGTTTGGGGGGGGGGGGGGGGTATGATGTTCTGTTTTGATTTTAATTCGCTTAACTTATAATTTAAGTGAATTGTCTTGTATGTTTGAAAATACATGTTGGAAATTAGTTAGGTTAAGTTTAATCTACATGGTTTTGTCTAGAATAAAGACAATACATGGGGCTTTATTTTAGTCCTTCGTTCAGAAAATAGTAATAAACTACTGGGGACTAGAAGAGAGACATTTATTTAGGATCCTTCGTTCAGAAAATAGTAATAAACTACTGGGGACTAGAAGAGAGACATATTCTCCTTGTAAATAACAAGTTGATGTATATGCTACTAGCAAGGTTGCTGTGATAATCAGCGTTGAGAGGTTAAGTTGTGGAAACATAGGCCATACTTAAATGACGGGGTTAATATACAAGTAAAATGGTTATGGGGAAAGTAAGGGAGCATTAATTGAAGAAAAGATTAATGAATGAGGGGAAAGTTTTGAACATAGTTTCAGGGGGTCAAAAGAGCCATGGGATTGAAGAAGAAGAAGTGGGTAACGGGTTGCCCCAGACAAATAATTAAACATGAATTGAATCCATGTTTGATTAGATACTGTAGATAACAGTACAATAATAAGTGTGAAATGTACATTGAGAACAAAATGACATGGGGTTTTGAGGGTCCGTGTTATACGGACTGCAGTCACAGACGAGAGTTAGGAGCAGTACATGGTTGCTGTTGATAACGGTATATATTAACAACTGGAGGTTTGAGTAGTTGTGCCCATAATAAATGGACAGTAAGGGGGCAAGAAATAGGTGCTGTGAAAAACCAGCGTTAATTAAATTGATAATGTTCATAGAATATGAACATTGGCTCGTGGTAAAAGGAGAGGTATATTATGTAAGGGGATGTGTATTAGAACAGGTCTTGATTTTTAATTGTGTCCTCGGGACGTGTTTTGTGGTTAACATTACATTGAGGTAAGGTTCAGAGTTATAAAGTTGGTAGTGTCTGAAATATACAGACACTTGGTTGGTATTTTTGATGCTGTAAATAGAAGCGTAAATTGTTACCATAATGAGTGGTACTGTAGGAGATATAATTATTTTAGACTTTATTACATAAAGTCTCAAATGACATAGGAGGGTAAAGGAGTATGGTTTGGTAAAAGGAGTGTGATTTAGCTGAGTGTGGTCTTTGTGTGGAAGAGTTCTACTGCTTCTTTTAAATACCGGTGGCCACCGATTCTTTGTCTTTCTATTGTGTGAGAGTGATTACAGGTTGAAAGTAGAGAATTGGTAGTGTTGTTGAAGACAATGGGGACTTGGTACCAGAAAGGTACAGTGTTTGAGTTTTTAAGCAGATTTCTTATGAAGAGGAGGAGGGGTTATTTCAACCATATGTGTTATGACGTATTGTATATACTTGTTAAGTTGAGTTTTCAATGTTATTATGTAGTTGATATGAGTTATTATGTTATGAAGAGGAAATAGTTTATAGTAGGGTACTAGATTGAAAATACGACAGGGAGAAGGGTTAAATGATATAATATTTGCTCCAAATTTGAGTTGGTTTGGGGAAGATTAGAGGAAATCTGGGAGTTAAGGGAAAAGAGGGAATAGAGTAAGAGAGTTGGGAATAAAGAATTTTTCCTTTAGAGGAAAAATTCTTTAGAAAACATAGGGAGGTGTAACAGAGGAAGGGGTTTTGGTAGTATTTAGGTGGGAAACGACTACAGCACGATTGAGCATCGGGGTCGAACGAGAGGAGAGATGCTCAAGTCGTGACGTGGTTTGTTGTCAAAGGGGCAATTACCATCAAGCTAGAGAACCAGAAGGTCGCCAACTTAGATCCGGCTGTCATCTATAGTATTAAACACTTTTTATAAGAAGCAAATGAGTTCCGTCAATTATATAAGTTCGCCTTGTTACATTATATCTTAAATGTAACAGAAACGAATCTGAGAATACAGAAAACAAAAGAGAAACAACGACATTTTATATGATCTTAACATAGATGACAACCGAACGAAAGAACGAAGGAACGAAAGAACTTTATTTTCAACTGGGCACGCAGGCCCGTCTGACATCCTGCCCGTCTTATCTCTCTGCTCTCATACATTATTTCAATCCTTCTTTTCACTGTGAAGACAATCTTAGATAACAGCGACAAAAAAAAAAAAAAAAAAAAAAAAAAAAAAAAAAAAAAAACAACAACAACTACAACAACAAAAACAACAACAACAACAATAACAGAATCATATGCATTACAATCGGATGGAAAATGTGCAACAACCAACAATATATGACTCACTAAAACTATTATTGACATGACAGTTATAAATAGCTACCATAGATGCAACGTACCACTGTTAAGAGAATGTTTATTATACTAATTCTCCTTTGAGATTATTATTATTATTATTATTATTATTATTATTATTATTATTATTATTATTATTATTATTATTTAAGGCGGCATATAGTCTTATGCCGGTCTCCCGGCCAAGGTGTTAACGACATTGTTCATAATCCCGTATATCCACGTGGGGGAAAACAGCAGCTGCGAGAATCGGCAGCGGTTCGCACCGCACTGGTAACTTAGAGGGTATGTGAGCCGGTCGTTCAGAAAGCAATGGAGAACTAATTTAAGTTGCATGTCCTACACAGAACGTAGCAGTCAACCCTAGCATTTTCGCCGTTCGTGATTCCTGGGCAAATTTTACTTTCAATAGTTTGCCATTGCTTTCTGAACGACCGGCTTCTATACCTTTTTCGAAAAAAAAAAAAAAAACCGCGTTCGCAAGCCCTTAGCCACAGAGACGACAATGGCGAACTACTGAACGTAGTTAGTTAGTTTAGTTAGTTAGTTAGTTAGTTAGTTAGTTTAGTTTAGTTAGTTAGTTAGTTAGTTAGTTGGTTGGTTGGTTGGTTGGTTGGTTGGTTGGTTGGTTAGTTAGTTAGTTAGTTAGTCGCAGTTCCAACTTAACTTAACGTAAAACTTGCCTAGTACATTAACAGCAGCTGCAAAATGCTGGTGTTGACTGCAACGTCCTGTAAGGGCTATCCAACATAAAACAAATAGTCTGTACTGCGATAGTGTCCAGATAGGTGTGATTATATGTATAGGGTTTGGTGATATCTTTGATTTCTGTGGAAGATTGTTCCACATCTGAGCTGCGGTGTAGGCTGAGCTTGGTTTGTTGAAGTCTACCCTAGGTTTAGGGACATGAAGCAAAATTCGCGATGTCATTCGTTATATTTAAACCACGGCCAAAGTTAGTGTGGAGCCTTTTGTTGTAGGATTTTTAGTTGAGTTGAGCTAAGAACCGACATCACTGCACTCAGGATATTTCCATACGTGCTCTGTCCCCTCGTTCAACAGCCAGCGAAGAGTCATACTACTAAACGTTCCTACCACTATCTGATTGGAAATTCTCCTTGTCTTCTCTCTCACTTTTGACATTATTTCAGAACCCCTGCCGATCCCTGCAATATCATTTTCTTCGAATACGGGTTCTCAATCTGTTCCCCACCTTCTCCACCTGGTCCCACAGGCGCTCGACACATGTCCCTTGACCATAGGTAATCTATCACCAAGAGGTACATTCCCTGCCAGCCTATCAGCCTGTTCATTCCCCTGCACTCCCGCATGGCCAGGGCAAAAAAAATCCACACAATTCTCACAATCAGTGACCTCTGAAGCGAGGATAACCATTCCACACGAAACATTCCCTTCTTCACCATACTAAGCATACACCTGGAGTCCGTGATGAAGACAATGTGTGTTTTAGGATCGTAAAGAGGAGGCAGAGATCGACCAATATAATTGTGGGCACTAGCCATTGAAGATACCGTGGAGGCATCAGGAGAAGGAACTAACGAAAGATCGAGAGTATTTTCGGCTGGTTGTGAGGGCAGCCATGCTCTGCGGAGGGCTTAGTGGACGCGGGTGTGTTTTACATCAGACTTAGAATGTATTAATCCAGAGAATGAAGAAAACAAACAGACAGACATATAGACAGACAGATAGACACACACACACACACATACTATAATCATTCAGTGACTTGCCGGCTGGCGTGGGCCATCATGCTTCTCCACATATCACGATCTCCGACGGCAGGGATCAGTTTAATTGTGGACTCCCTTCCATGCCATGCACAAGACTGTCAAGAATTTTCTCATTCTATATTCCTCTATCTCTCTTAGCACAAAGCTTTTCGCAAAAATATTGTGCCAGTTGTCACAAAATGTTCCAGTTTTTGTCTTTTCATAATGTGGCCAAAAGTGATGGCTGCTTCTTTCTTATGTACATACATACATACACATAAAACAAAAGACCCCCCCCCCCCCCCCTCCTCCCCCCCCCCCCACACACACACACACATCAATATCTGGCTTGGGAGACCCTGCCAGGAGCTGCAACTCTGCCGACACAGCCGCTTGTATTTATAAGGACACGCAAGCCCCTGTTACACTGCAGGGAAGTTGGGATGAATAGAAGCTGTCCAACAGATGAATTCAACACTGATCGTTGATGTAGGAAACCACGCAATAACTGATGGGCGGCGTGAGCCGTTCCTCCCTCTCGTGTTTATGTGTTTCTGACAACGATTCTCGATCTATTGTAGATGAGTGTAACATGAAATCATTTAGGCACGTATATCGAATGCGAAACGGACATATAATCAGATTGCTACTGGAACTATTAGTGTTGGAACTCTTCGCTGGCTGCTGATGATGGGGACGGATCGCTTATGGGAATGTCCCGAATGCTGTGATGTCGGTTCCTAAATCAATCAATCCCCCTCTGCCGTGCGTCCACCTTGACGAGGTAGAGGGGCTTGAGCGTTCCAATGACCCCAAGAGCTATGCCGACGGTAGCACAGCTACTGGTAGGGTCACCCATGTCGGACAGGTCAAGGGAGAGGGACCAGACGAAGTGACGCACAAACCTGCTGCCTTGTAGGTAGACTGGGGACAGTCAAAGGCTAGGGAAAGCATCCCGAACAAATGCTTGTCGAAATCGGATGTACTGAGCCACAGGCTTGACAAAGAAGTGCAACGTAACTTTATTATTTCATGATGCCACAGATGAAAGTTAATCGATATGGTGCTAATCCCGTGAAGTCCCATCAGGCGGTGATAGTGCCGGGCCCCCTGCCTCGAGGGGGTCCACCCATGACTACTGGTGGTCACCTTCCCCTGTGCTGTGGAGTCAAGGCACAGAGGAGTAGGTTAAGAGCTATTGACCAAACACCCCGGACACTCAACATACTACAATGGAATGCAGAAGGAGTTTATAACAAGAAAGCCTCCCTAACACAGCGTCTTCATAAAGATAGAATAGATGTGGCATGCATTCAAGAGACACACCTCAACGCCAATCGCACATTTTCAGTCGAGGGATATCAGGCCACACGTTTCGACCGCGAAGGACATAAAGGAGGAGTTGTAATACTTACACGAAATACAATACCTTGCAGCGAAGTATCTGTGATCTCTGACAACCAAACGGAAATTATAGGTGTTGATATAATGATAAAGGACGTGAAAATAAGAATTTACAATCTATATAGCCCGGCAGATAAGGATCTTACACTCTCAAACATGGAAATAACTGACACAAATTGCATTGTTGTCGGAGACTTTAATAGCCGTTCAGAAAGATGGGGATACCCAGATACTGACAAAAGAGGAGATGAAGTGGAGGACTGGGAAATAGACTCAAATCTCCATCTACTTAACAAAGCGGATGACACACCGAGCTTCTACTCCAGAAGATGGATTACCACTTCTACTCCAGACTTAGCTTTCTGCACAGGAGACATCCTCCACAAAATCGATCGCCATGTGCTGGACCAATTAGCAGGTAGTGACCACAGACCAATCAAGCTTGTAATAAATATGGAGTATGTTCCACAGGAGCAAAAGCCTTTGCCCCGTTGGAATTACAAACGAGCAGATTGGGACAGATTTGCCATACTAACAGACAAATATTGTGAAAACGTAAATACACGATATGGCAACATGAAGCAAATGGTGGAAAGTCTAAACAGAGCAATAATACAGGCAGCCACTGAGTCTATTCCAAGAGGAGCAAGGAAAAATTACAAACCATACTGGACTGAAGAACTACAATTTTTGGAGGACAAAGTTGAAGATGCTAGGAAGACCGCAGAGAGAGAACAAACAACTGAAGCGAACATCTCTCTCAAAGCCATCTCAGCAAAATATAAAAGAACAGTAAATCAAACAACAAGAGATTGTTGGAGGAAAAAAACAGAAAACCTGAATTTTGACAGGGATGGAAACAAACTATGGAAACTAGTGAAAGCCATGAACAATGAAGGACCTAGAAACAAACAAATAACAATTAAACAAGGAAATTCCTTGCTTACAGGAAAAAAGGCTGCAAATGCACTAATGGAACACTATGCCAGTGCAAACCACATTGATATTACAGCCGAACAGAAGAAAGCAATCAAAGATAAACAGATGCATCATACATATACAGAGACAGCAGCAGAATATATGATGGCAAATCTAACAATGGAAGAAATGGAACAGGCAATGAATACCCTAAAAAAGAAGACATCACCAGGAAAGGATGGAATCACAAATGAAATGCTAATAGGACTAGGCACAAAGGCAAAAAAGAAACTACTAGCAGTCCTAAATTACAGCTGGAAGAGGGGAATAGTCCCACAGGCATGGAAGGAAGCTATACTAATACCAGTCCCAAAGAAAGGAAAAGACCTGGAAGAACCAAATGGCTATCGACCTATCAGTCTTCTTAGCTGTGTAGGAAAATTAATGGAACGCATTATCAATGGCAGGCTAACATGGCATCTGGAAGAAAACCAACTCTTAACACCTCACCAAGCAGGATTCAGAAAGTACAGATCTACTGAAGATCAAATAACCTATATAGCTCAGGAAATAGAGGATGCCTTCCAAGAGAAAAAGCACACACTAGCAGTCTGGATATATTTAGAAAAAGCATTTGATAAAGTATGGAAGGAAGGACTGAAAGTAAAACTGCAAAAAATGCATGTTTGCAGGAAAATGTACAAATGGATCAGCCACTACCTTGAGAACAGAACTGCCAGGACAAAAGTACAAGGACAAACCAGCAAAATGATGCTGTTGGAGCAAGGTGTCCCCCAAGGAGGAGTTCTTTCACCAACATTATTCCTAGCATATATAAACGACATCACGGAAAATTTTCCAGCCAGAGTACACACATCATCCTTTGCAGATGACCTAGCCATATGGACATCTGAAGAATATATTAGTACAGCTAACAGCAGAATACAGCAAGCCCTATTAGCGCTAGAGGACTGGTCAAAATCATGGCTAGTGAAGATAAGTGAGGAGAAAACAACATGCACAGTGTTCTCCCTCTCAACTAAAACTCAGCAACCTAAGCTGGTATTGAATGGAAAAATATTGCGCCATGAAGAAAATCCAAACTATCTAGGAGTCACCTTTGATCGTCGCCTGACATGGAAGACACAGGTTGAGAAAAATCGAACAAGAGCAAGGCAAAGAATGGCAATCATGAAAAAGCTTGCTGGTACAACATGGGGAGCAGATGAGAAAGTTCTCAAGAAGTTATATACTGGGCGGGTGAGGCCAGTACTGGAATATGGCATTGCAGCTTGGGCAACAGCAGCTAAGTCAAACTTTAACAAAATAAGTAGAGTCCAAAATCAAGGAATGCGAATCATAACTGGAAGCCTGAAGACAACGCCTATTAATGAATTAGAAAAGATCACTTGTTTACAACCAATGCAGGATAGAAGAGATAGCAGAGCCCAGCAACAAGCAGAAAAATTTAGAAGATTGACAGACCACCCTATGTACAACAGATTTAATGGTTTTGGAAAGGGAAGACTGAAGCGTAGCAACTTTGTAGAAACTGCAAAACAAAGGATTAGGTCAGATCCTATTCTTAACATATCAACAGTCAAGCCCATACACAATGCACACAAGTTCCCAGCTTGGAGACAGCAGCAACTGCCTGAGATGATAGAAAACATTCCTGGTATTGAGAAAAAGAACACTCAGCATGAAACCGAAAGAAGAGAAATAACCCTAAACTACATAAAAGAACATTACCCAAGCGGGAATTGGACCCATGCATATACAGATGGATCAGCCAAAAATTCAATAGAGAATGGAGGAGGAGGAATTCTCCTAAATTTAAAAAATGGAGCGAAAAAAACACATTCACTGGCAACTGGAAAATTTTCAAGTAACTTCAAAGCGGAGGTAGAGGCTCTGAAAACTGCAGCAGAAATGCTCCTGATGGAGGAAAATAAAGAGAAGCAAATAGCTATCTTCACAGATGCAAAGTCAGCTGTCTCAATACTGAAGAGCAATAACAGCACAGAACTAACTGACCTAAGAGCAGCACTCCATGGTCTATGCCAGAAATCCAAAAAAGTTGTAATACAGTGGATCCCATCACATTGCAGTATACCTGGAAACGAAGAGGCTGACAGACTGGCAAAAGAGGGCGGACGACTACCACAGCCTGACATAGACATAACTTATAATGAGGCAAAGAGGTTGATAAAAAGCACTTATAGAACCAAATGGGAATCAGAGCATCCAGGCCATCAGAAGGATGATGCATATTACAAACTCGACAGAAGAGAACAAGTAGCAATCTTCAGACTCCGCACAGGACACAACAGGCTGAAATACCACTTGTTCAATAAACTAAAGATAGGAGATACCGATGAATGTAATTGTAGAACTGGAAAAATGACAGCAAAACATTTGCTGCAGGATTGCCCAACGTATGCAGAACAGAGAAAGATATTTTGGCCCACACCTGCTTCATTTGAGGACAAGCTCTATGGAGATATCAACAAGCTAAAGTTGACCGCAGATTACTTTAACTATATACAGGTTGACATTTAAAGGTGCATGAAGACCCAGAGGCATGAAATGGAATATTGCTTGGATAGCAAATCCATTACGTGGAAAGTCCAAATCAAAAGCCCATTGTGTGGGCTTCATAAAAGGTGGAAAAGTGTCCTAGTGGCACGAAATGGAATATTGCTTGGATAGCAAATCCATTACGTGGAAAGTCCGAATCAAAAGCCCACTGTGTGGGCTTCATAAAAGGTGGAAAAGTGTCCTAGTGGCACGAAATGGAATATTGCTTGGCTAGCAAATCCATTACATGGAAAGTCCGAATCGAAAGCTCACTGTGTGGATGTCATCTGCAGACTGCATACTTCTGGTTTCCGGAAGAACAGCCTATGGTGAACGGAAGGCCCAATATACGGAAGTGAGGCTAAGCAGCCATGTGCAGGACGTGACGATTCCTTGGGTGAGCCCAGTACCAGAGCGCTATGTATCGGCTCTGCAAGTATGGAAGCCTCCTTGGATGGCGGGGAATGCCCATGGTCTGCCCCTGCCTTCCCTTGAGGGCTGACCAGGATCTTTGGCTGTTCTATATGGACCAGCTGGGATGGGGGATAACACCACAACAGTGAGAGTCAAACGTCCTAAGAAACCCCCGGGAAGGTTAACCCGGTCAACAAATGCCCGCAGAAGTCGGATGTGTCGGCCTAACGGCGCAAGAACGCAGCTCTGCTGTAAACAGGCACAACGCAATCACATCCGAAAAAAAACTCCGGATGAACGAAGAAGAAGAAATCAATCAATCAATCAATCGAATGCACAGCAGGTCCGCATGGCCGAATGGGTAAGAACGCGTGTTCTTAAACATCCGTTGTGTTGATGCCGGGGTAAGCGGTTCAACCGCTACACTGGAAAGCTGGACTAAAATGTTGACCTTTCTTCCTTGACTCTGAGACGTAAATTACAAGTACCTCTAAATCGGAGTGGGTTCGCCTAATGGCGAAGGACACTGATAATAGGGAAAGCTAATCCACACGCACCATTCAGTCCACCAGTACTATAAATAGTGTGTATGAACTACGCTTGAGTTCAAAGCGAGCGAGATCCACCCAAAAAATGGAATGGAATGGACATATATCATCATTAGTATCATTAGTAACACTAGCACCGGCACCACAGACAACAGAACCAACTTTATTTTCGAAGGGTTGAGAAGTAGGCACACAGGCCCGCCTGACATTCTGCCCTTCTGATATCTTTCTACAGACAGACAGACAGACAGACAGACAGACAGACAGACTAGACAGACAGACAGACAGACTAGACAGACGGACGGACGGACAGACAGACGGACGGACAGAGAGAGAGACAGACACACAGACAGACGGACGGACGGACAGACAGACACATAGACTAGACAGACAGACAGACAGACATACACATAGACTAGACGGACAGACAGACAGACAGAAGGACAGACAGACAGACAGACACATAGACTAGACAGACAGACAGACAGACAGACACATAGACTAGACAGACAGACAGACAGACGGACGGACAGAGAGAGAGACAGACAGACAGACAGACGGACGGACGGACAGACAGACAGACAGACAGACGGACGGACAGACAGAGAGAGAGACAGACACACAGACAGACGGACGGACGGACAGACAGACAGACAGACAGATGGACGGACAGACAGACAGACAGACAGACAGACAGACAGACAGGCAGGCAGGCAGACAGAGAGACAGACAGACAGACCCGACCCGACCCGGCCGGCCGGCAGATATCCATCCATCCATAATTCCATCCATCATTTCATTATCTCTCCATTCATCCACCAATTCATCCATGCATAATATGTCTACACATCCATCCATCCATCCATCCATCCATCCATCCATCTGTGGGGTGGTAAATATAATAAATTAGAATAAGGACAAGTTTTGCTAGGGGTATTCAGTATGAATGGGGTTTAAATCCCAAACACGCCCTCTATAGGAAATAATATATTGGCTCGTAAAACCCCCAAGCATTGAACAAGGCAGTAAAGGGTGCAAGTTCAACACTAACATAGAAGAAATGTTTCCCATAGAAGGCTGGGAGATCCGGGAAGTTCTACCACAGACACCCGAGTACTAATCACTCTACCCAGAAGGTGTGTCTATGTGTAAGTTGCCCCGCCCCACATTTAATCTCCCATATATATATAAACATTGACAAGTATCCACTGTCATGCACATCGACAGTATTAAACAACAGAGGGACAACAACCACTGTTAGACGCAACAACTGGACTACCTGACAGAGGAAAACAGCCACTTTTAGACAAAAACAGTACAATGACTCACTTTATCACATAACAGTAACCATAACTGGACTATAAACATCAATTTTCGAACAACAAGTTAACAATGAAGTAACTTCAAGGCTTGGTTAAACCAAACAAACAAACAACTGTATTGTGAAAACATTTGGGTCTTGGACAAACCCTGTTGGCTACAATATGGTGACATATACATGAAAGAAATTATTCATATTCAGGCAATGCACACAAAGTATACAACCACAACAAAAGTCCCCAAAAATCCCCCAAAAAGGTTCACATCAAATACCTGTGTCAAACACAAAACAAAGTAAATAATCCATACAAAGAAATAGATAAAGAAAATCTATCTAATCTGTCTCTAGAAATATCCTATGGGTCTGATGATGACTCCCTCTCCTTCAATATCCACTAGAAAAAAGTCTGGCCATAATCACACTCTCTATAATCCAGGGAAACAGCTGCTTTGCATATATCCTCCTATTTAGAAAATTGGGGATTATACACACACGGAGCTTTCACCGCCGGATCATATATCCAAAACGAATAACATGTCGGAGTAATCCATATGAATCCAAAGTGGATATACTGTAATCTCTCAAGTCACAGTTGCTAAGTCACTGGGCTAGGAGCATTCCGGGGTGGTATAACAGACAGAAATGAGTCGGAAACGTTCTGGCGTGGCGTGACACACAGGA
>OY992887.1:18241344-18281344 GCA_963921405.1 Cepaea hortensis | reverse complement strand
AGAAGAATGCCAGACATGTATGGTTAAATGACATCAATAACATCCAAAAGGAAGAGCATTATAGAAATGAATGTAAAGAGGCTACAAAAATAGTCAGACAGCAGAAGCGAGAATATATGAGTAATATAATCAAAGATATGGAAACTAATCACCAGAAAAATGAATCCAGAAAATTTTTTAAAGAACTGAAGTCAATGAAACGAGGGCACCAACAAAACACATATGGTTTAAAAGACAAAAATGGGAATATGATAAATACCAATGAGGAAATGTGCAACACATGGAAAGAATATTTTATTGAATTACTAAATTGTGAAGCTCCAAGTAACATTTTCTCACAAGAAGAGGTTCTAACATGCGAACCACAAATTGAAGAACCTACATTTGAAGAAATCCTATATGTAATCACACGACTTAAAAACAATAAGGCAACTGGGACTGATGGAATTGCTGCTGAATTTATAAAGGCAGGTGGCCATGCATTACATCTAAAGCTATACGAACTAATAATAAAAATCTGGAGGACAGAAGAATTACCCCATGACTGGACAGAGTCATTATTGATACCTATCTTTAAGAAAGGAGACAAGTTCCAATGTGAAAATTATAGAGGAATATCACTACTGTCCACAAGCTATAAGATACTATCCGCAGTATTACTAAATAGACTAAAACCATATTCAGAAGACATATTAGGTGACTACCAGGCGGGTTTTAGACAAAACAGATCAACAATAGATCAGATATTTATCTTACGACAAATAGCCGAGAAACATTGGGAATATAAAAGAGATCTCCATAACATTTTTGTGGATTTTAAAAAGGCTTATGATAGTGTCCATAGGAATAGTCTATGGAATGCTATGCAGGAATTTGGAATACCAAGGAAGTTAATCAACATGACCAGACTATGCATGGAAGATACTTATAATATAGTAACATATAAAGGCAGGAAATCAGACCCCTTCCAAATAACATCTGGCTTGAAACAGGGTGATGCACTATCGCCGCTACTCTTCAATCTGGCTCTAGAGAAAGTTGTAAGGAAGGTAAAGGAGGAATGTGATATTGGAGGAACATCCAAGCTGCTTGGTTATGCAGATGATATAGATATTATAGGGCAAAGTGAACAAAAGACATTGGAAATATTGACTCACTTAAAGGAAAAAGCCCAACAGATGGGGCTGGTTATCAACCAAGATAAGACAGAATATATGGTAATTTCAAGAGACGGAATGGCTATAAACTCTGGCCACATACAAATAGATAATATGACCATTAAAAAAACGGAAACATACAAATACCTGGGTACGATCTTCAACTGCTCCAACATCATAAGGGAAGAAATACAAACTAGAATCAACTCTGGAAATAAGATATACTATGCACTACAACATCTACTAAAATCAAAGGCGCTATCTCGTAACACCAAAATCACAATATACAAAACACTGATCAGACCAGTTGTGCTGTATGGCTCTGAAACCTGGAGTACAACGAAAGGAGACGAAGCCTTGTTACAAACCTTTGAGAACAAAATTTTAAGACGCATCTTTGGACCCATTAGGGATACACAAAGTGGAGAGTGGAAAAGAAGAAGTAACAAAGACATTTATGATCTGTTTAAGTCCCCGCTAATCACTGGTATCATGAAGGCTAATAGACTACAATGGCTGGGGCATATAGAAAGAATGGAAGATAATAGGGAAACAAAACTCGCTTACACTCAGGAAATAAATGACCGTAGACCCCGAGGTAGACCAAGAAGGCGGTGGAGAGATAATACATGTACAGACCTACAAGCACTTGAAATCAACGACTGGCAAGAGAAGGTCCACCAGAGAGACGAATGGAGACGGATTGTATTTGCAGCAAAGAACCTCAATGGCTCGGAACGCTGAAGAAGAAGAAGAAGAAGAAGAAGAAGAAGAAGAAGAAGAAGAAGAAGAAGAAGAAGAAGAAGAAGAAGAAGAAGAAGAAGAAGAAGAAGAAGAAGAAGAAGAAGAAGAAGAAGAAGAGCAGAAATACAAAATATGCACTCAGGAAAAAACACTTTATAACACAGAGACCAGTTGTGAAAAATAAGCATATAGGAATAAAGTAAGTTCACAAAATCATCTCAGAAGGCTGACTCATAGCAAGATTATATTGTAAGCTTTATGAAGGCTGACTGGACAAAATGGCGATGTCCAGGCTGCGTGAAGCCAACCACTTTTCAATGAAAGCGATTCTATAATTTTCACACACATAACTTCAATCATGATGTTGCCTCAAAGCATTTATCCTAATACATAACATGATATGTTTTATATAATATAATGCTCACGTAAAACGCAGAGAATACGTATCTATTATTTAACCCATTAACAATGGGTCACCCGCTAACGTTGAAGAAACATGGCGATTGACCAGACCGCTTTGTCTACCAAGCCTTTGTCTCGATTAAGCCTGTGTTTCAGGGGCGCGGCCAATCAATGCCCTTAATTCAAACGAAAGTTCGTTTTGTTAATTCTCCCGTCGAAATTTCAATAGCCTCTACTCTTCAGGTAGCGCGTCCTAGCAACGTCTGCTGGAAAAGACTGAGGGATGAGGACATACATGTCACACCATCCATATATCCATCCATCCATCCACCCATAATCTGTGAATCCATCCATCCATCCATCCATCCATCCTTCCATCCATCCATCCATCCATTCATCCATCTATCCACTCATAATGTGTTTATATTTCAATCCATTTATCCATCCATTTGTCCGCCAGCCCACCCGAATAGGTCCTTCCGTCTATGTGTATATGTGTGGAAGTGTGTGTATGTGTGCGCGCGCTTCTGTCTGCCTGTGTAGTCTGTGTGGCTGTCTAGTATATGTGTTTGTCCAGTCTGTCTGTTTGTCTAGTCTGTCTGTCTGTCTGTCTGTCTGTCTGTCTGGCTGGCTGTCTGTCTGTCTGTCTGTCTGTCTGTCTGTCTGTCTGTCTGGTCTGTCTGTCTAGTCTGTCTGTCTAGTCTGTCTGTCTAGTCTGTCTAATCTGTCTGTCTGTCTAGTCTGTCTAATCTGTCTGTTTGTCTGTCTGTCTAGTCTGTCTGTCTGTCTAGTCTGTCCAGTATGTCTGTCTGTCTAACCTGCCTGAAAACGATCTGATGTAATCAACACTCACATGTGTGCAGGTTCAGCAAGTCAGTCAACCAAGTCGAGGTTCCCCTTTCAGCCACGCCGGGAGTTGGGTATATGGTGCTGCCCCACACTCTCAGACACATCGGCCGTCTTTACTTTCAACACCATTTCCTGGCAGTCACATCAGCCTGGGCTAATCTGCTAGACCACGCTCATGACAAATAAAACACACTCGCGTCGATGGGGATTCGATCACAAGATCTCCAGGCCAGAAGGTATTGGTGCTTACTGTCTCGTCTCCTCAAGTGTAATAGTCAGAAGTAACATTTTACCTACGTCATTCTTGCTGCTTTCAAAGCAGGCGCGGGGAACCTCTGGCCCACGGGATGTTTGAGGCCCGCGAAATCATTTGATCTGTCCCTGCCGCAGACAGGACTCGAAATTACCTAAAGTTAGGAGATTTATAAAGAACCATCAACAAATATACACCCGAAATTCAATAAATCTGAGAAATGTATAAACAGTCAATAAATGTACACTCGAAATTCAATACATCTAGGAGATTAATAATAAATCATCATACATAAATCTAGACTTCAATATTCAATAAACAACTATCAATAAATTTTGTATTAACATCATCAACACCAGCTAACTTCACACGCCTCACCAAAGAGAAGAAGTTGTTAACAACATAAAGCTAGCTTTTTTAAGGTGATAATTATGTACGCCCTGCGAATGGTGCTATAAATATTCAAAACATCCCTTGGCAGTAAAGATGTTTCACACTCCTGCTGTAAAATAATTATCTACTGTCTGATCACAGTCATCTAGACAGCATAAACAGAACTAGCTGACCGCTCTGATAATCCTTGTCACGTGATGGACATAATTTCTCTAGAGACAAATCAATATTTCCCGCAATCATCAAATTATCCCAAACACAAGTGATATGTTTAAGTCCCCGCTAATCACTGGTATCATGAAGGCTAATAGACTGCAATGGCTGGAGCATATATAAAGAATGGAAGATAATAGGGAAACAAAACTCGCTTACACTCAGGAAATAAATGACCGTAGACCCCGAGGTAGACCAAGAAGGCGGTGGAGAGATAATACATGTACAGACCTACAAGCACTTGGAATCAACGACTGGCAAGAGAAGGTCAACCAGAGAAACGAATGGAGACGGCTTGTATCTGCAGCAAAGAACCTCAATGGCTCGGAATGCTGAAGAAGAAGAAGAAGAAGAAGAAGAAGAAGAAGAAGAAGAAGAAGAAGAAGAAGAAGAAGAAGAAGAAGAAGAAGAAGAAGAAGAAGAAGAAGAAGAAGAAGACAAGCGGGTGTTTTGGTATCTCGGTTATTCCGTGACACGGAAAACTTTTGTATCCATGCCTTTCTTATTCTCATCACTTTGTTTTATTTAGTTGTATCACTGTCTGTATTGTTTGTGTGCTGATAAAGGCTCTAGCCGGAGAGTCCATTTTGTCACATGTGATTGGGTTCTGGTAAAACTTTCGCTGATTTACTCGAGGATCGGCTGGCCGAGTGGCTAGAATGCCACTTTTTGAATCCTTGGTAAGGTTTTGACTTTTGTGCTGTCGGGGGCAAAAAGAAAACCCCAACCTGCACAATTCTCGGGGACTGCAATAGCCAGACAGAATTCATTCCCCAGGCTCAAGAAATGACCGCTGATTCACTCATCCAAATAGCCGTCGGGGTCAGGGTTCAATGCCAGATCTCGACGTTCGTTGTGGGGCGGGCGTGGGGGTTGGGGAGGGCAATACTGGCCTCCCTGTTCCTGTTTTTTTTGTTTTTTGTTCGCATATCCATCACAGGACATCGCTGTCAACATTCAGCATCTTTCAGCTGATAGTTGATTTCTTGGCAAGATTACGCTTAGTAGTTTGCCATTGCTTTCTGAGCGACCGGCTCACATACCCCGTACGTTACCGACGCGGCGAGAACCGCTACTGATTCTCGCGCACATCACGTTACTCACGAGAGTATACGGGATTACGGAGAAAGACGTTAATGCCCAGGCCAGGGAGACCTGCATTCCCTGTTCCTAGGCCTCCACTATATGATGGTTTTAACACTTCACATACAAACATGGTAAAACAGTACTATTATAGTTAAACAGTGCTTACATGGTAAAACATTATTAACGTAGTAAAAGCGTATTACCATAGTAAAACAGTATTACAACAACAAGCAATGATGTACAGGACAGATGGAAGCAGAGGAAGAAGCCGCCCACGTAAACGTTGGACGGAGGGAATAGCAGAGTCCATGGGAATATCGATATATGAAGGCCATAATCTGACACTCTCACGATGTTTATACTTCACCTCGACACCGCAAGGTACAAGAGGAACATGATGAGATGACATGAGAAACAGTATTAATATAGTAAAACAATATTAATATAGTAAAACAGTATTATCATAGTAAAACATTATTAATATAGTAAAACAGTATTAACATAGTAAAAATTATTAACATAGAAAAACAGTATTAACATAGTAAAACAGTTAATTAATTACATATCCTTTACAGGACGTTGCAGTCAACAACAGCATCTTTTTGCTGTTGTGATCTCTTGGCAAGTTTACGTTCAGTAGTTTTTCATTGCTTTCTGAACATCAGGTACCTATACCATTTCGTAAAAAACCAACGCAACGCAGTCTGCTGCCAAATCGCGCTCATCTGTGTTTCGAACGCGGTTATGCGGGATTACGAACTGCATCCGTAACCCCATCGCCACGGAGCAAGTAAAACAGCAATGATATACTAAATTAGTACTAACATAGTAAAACGGTACTAACCAAAAAAAAAAAACAAAAAAAAAAAACAAAAAAAAAAAAACAGTATTAATATAGTAAAGTCAGGCGGAGAGTCTGACGATAGTGCACGCTTTACACAGGTCCGGACACTTGTGATTGACAGATGTGCGCGCCCTTACGGTCCGGACGCGTACGAGGCCCTCACCTGTGGGACTTGGCTGAACGCCTCTAAGCCGGGTCCCTTGGGTTCTAGGGCCTCGCCATCACTCGCCACCTGCTCGTGGTGGTGAGGTCTCGGAGGTTTGACGCTGTGCCGCCAGCGTCTGCAGCCTACCTTGTGCCAGACGTATTGGTCACCCATTCCTCTGGAATACACAAGACTAGGTGGAGAGAGGGGACATGTCGTTTGGGCACCACATGTTTCTCCGAAGCTCTGCCCAGGCATTGTGATGGAATATTGGCCACATTCCACCTCACACACTTTGGTCTGTCAAGACTGCAAGGTGCCACTCACTCAATATAGTAAAACAATACTAACATACAAAATTAGTACTAACATAGTAAAACAGTACTAACATAGTAAAACAAGTATTAATATAGTAAACCATTATTAACATAGTAAAACATTACTACCGTTGCATATGGAGGTAGAGGGGCGGGTCGCTGTCTGTAGGGAAGTGGCAAGTATTCTACTCTGAAGGTCGTGGTTCGTTTTCAGGCTGCGCGATTGACACCACGAAAGCACATGTTCTGGAGATCTCTGAGGGTCATCGCCGGATTTACAGAATCAGGACTTTGTGCGAGACTCTGGGCAGACAGCTTGCCGTCCGGCGGAGAGACACCTGACCCAATGGGGTTAAACCCGTTGCCATGAAGAAGAATCTCTGGCCTTTAACCTTTTTAACTTGTGACCGACGGCAACAAATGCTGTTTCTTCTCCTAATTACAGCGTACAACATACTGGGAAAAATACTGCCACTACCTGCGGTGTAGGATAGAGGCGCCCCGGGGGTTGGGGGTATGGGGGGGGGGGGGGGGTTAAACCCGAGGAATAATGGTCACATGGCTAGTGCTGTCTTCGCGAACTTTATAGGCTAGGGATGTATTTTTCCCCCGACAGAAAGAAATCCATCACCTAACGGAGGATTCGAACCCAGGTTTTCCAGAATAGTAACACAGGATTCTAGCCTATCGGCCAGACGCTTCTCATGAACTGGGGGGAGGGGGAAGATGGAGAGGGGGGGGGGGGGGCACATGGATAAACTTCCTGACCAGGATTCACAGACACGCGTGCGTGGAATAAATAAACAAGCAAACAAGAAAATGTCTTGTAAAATTGTCTGCGGTACAGCCAGCTCTGAAAGATGAACCGTCTCCCTGAATTAACACAACCCCCCAGAATGGATGGAACCAAACACAAACAAATAAACATTACCTCTGGAGTTCATCTGGATAACCTCCCCTGCCGACTTGGTCATCAAAGACAGCCTTGACAAGAGGAAGAAGATAGAATGGTATCTGTATTGCCGCGGATAGTCGAGGGACGTCTGTGAAAAGACAAGAAGAAGATTGTAAAGTTTATTGCCTGGCAAATTTCGTTGCATCTTACTCGGTGCATAATATAGATATTAAATGACGTACACTGAACTGATAAGATAAATGCTTCCAGCTGATATACAAATATACAAACACATACTCATACAATAATTTACATTGTTTACTACTGTAATCTTAAACCTGGTCAGTTTGTTTATGTAATGCATTTTAAATAATACATGATAAATAATACATTGTAAACAAGGTATAAATAAAGAAACGTGCAGATGAAAATGAAGTCCGTTCAGTGTTTAATGTCTGAACTCTTTCCATCTCGCTTCTATCTCTCCACTCTCTCTCTCGCAAATTCTCTCCCTCTCGCTTCATTCTCTCTGTCTCCCCTTCTATCTCTGCACTGTCTCTCTCTCTGTCTCTCTCTCTCCATGTCTCTCTGTGTGTGTGTGTCTCTCTCTCTCTCATTGCCCCTGTCTCTGTCCGTGTCTGGCTTTGGCTCTCTCTGTTTCTATCCGTCTCTGTCTGTCTCTGTCTGTCTCTGTATGTCTCTGTCTGTCTCTCTCTTTCTCTGCCCGTCTCTGTCTGCCTTTGTCCCTCTCCGTATCTCTGTCACTCTCTCTGTCTCTGTCACTCTCTGTGTCTCTGTCTCTCTGTATGTCTCTCTCTGCGTCTCTGTCTCTTTCTGTGTCTCTATCTCTCTCTGTGTCTCTGTCTCTCTCTGTGTCTCTGTCTCTCTGTGTCTCTGTCTCTCTGTGTGTTTCTGTCTATCACTCTCTCTGCCTCTGTCTGTCTGTCTGTCTCTCTGTATATATATATTTGGGGATAGTAACCTTTCTTTGTTACGAAACAAATACATGAGCCTCGATATCGGACTGACTTATCTGGGCAAAGACCTTGGAACGTTAAAGGACTTTTGAGATTTGGAACATGGAATGTACGGACACTATATCGAGCTGGAGCGGCCGAAGAACTAACCCGGGAGCTGGTTGAATATCAAATGGATATAACAGCAATTCAAGAAATAAGGTGGCCAGGAGAGGGTACTTTAGAGCAAAATGGAATGATTATAATATATGGAGGAAACACCCAAAATAAACATGAATTGGGAACAGGATTTGTCATCAAAAAAGAGTTATGGGGGAACGTTTTAAACTTTAAAGCTTTTAATGACAGGATTAGTAAATTACGAATAAAAAGTAAATGGAAAAATATAACGATGATTAATGTACATGCACCTACTGAAGAGAAAGAAGATGATATTAAAGAATACTTTTATAATGATCTGGAAGATGTCATAGAAGAAACCCCCAAACAGGACATCCTGATTGTGCTGGGAGACTTCAATGCAAAAATAGGTAGAGAGCAAACTAATAAAAAAGTGGCTGGTATGGAAAGCCTACATACAACTTCAAATGATAATGGATGGAGGGTTCCAAATGTTGCTGTATGTAGCCGAGGCGCGGTGTTGGGGTGAGCGCCCAACATTGCTCAAATACCTCAATGGCTCGTGAATACATAACCTATGCAGCAAAAGTCCAACTCCTGGCCTTCACGTGGCGGGCCTGTTTAAACTAACAGGAGAAGGGGCGACGGCGAGTCTCTGGCGCCGGAAAATAACCAGTATGCTCTAGATGTGTATGCACGTACATGCATGCGCAGACAGGCGTGTGCGCGCGTACACATCTACACTCGAGTGAGACCACAGTCTGCTCTAGCAAAGAAAGGTGCTGAAGACGGAGGCAACCAGCCAAGAGGCGCACCACAGAAATCAGGATGCCACGCAATCACGCAAAATGGAATATGTCGACTACTGCTAATCGTTATGGTGCTCGCCCTGCTTTGGACCCCCAGGCAGGTGCAGTGCCGGGCCCTATGTCTCGAAAGGGTCCAACCCCAACTACTGGAGGTCCTTCTCAGATGTCCTGTGGAGCCAGGGGACATGAGAATAGGACGACTGGCCATACTAAACTAAGACTTAAAATAATGCACTGGAATGCGGAGGGAGTCAGCAACAAAAAAGTTGAATTAGAAAACATCCTGGACAAAGAGAAAGTAAGCATATGTTGCTTGCAAGAAACTCACCTCAACGAAAATATAGCCTTTAAAATCAGAGGCTACCAGTGTTACCGATCTGACCGAAAGAACAGGCGAAAAGGTGGGATACTGACCCTTGTAAGAAATAACATCATGGCTTCCCAAATCAAAGTCTACATGGAAGGGGCTGAGTATCAGACACTTAAACTTAAGACAGGTAATACAGATCTACATCTGATCAATTACTACTGTCCAAGTGACCGCCCACAGGCACTGGACACTCTACCACTAAAAGAAAAAATGATTGTGTGTGGCGATTTCAACAGCCACTCGCAGAGCTGGGGCTATGATCACATGGACCAGAGAGGAGAGAGACTGGAAGACTGGCAAGATGAGAATAGATTCATGTTGATTAACAAGCCGTCCGACCCACATACTTTCTACTCGAGATCATGGCACTCTTCAACTACACCTGACCTGGCTTTTCATTCACCAGACCTGGAGTGGAACATTACACGAACTGTTGGGAAACAACTTGGTGGCAGTGACCATCGGCCAGTCTTTCTAACCGTAGAAAATGAGCTTGTAAGTGAAAGCAGCACCCTCTCGAGGTGGAACTACAAGAAAGCAGACTGGGCAATGTACAAGCATCGCACCAGCATACTGGTTAGAAACCTGAACACTGAGAAAGACATAAATAAAGCAGTTGAAGAGTTTGGGAAATGCATACTACAGGCAGCGCGAGAAACAGTACCAAGAGGAGCCCGTAAACAATATAAACCCTACTGGAGTAGTGAACTGGAACAGTTGCATAATGATGTTGAAGTGTGTAGAAAGCAAGCAGAGGCCACACCCAGCCAAGAGCACCACAATAAATTCCAGCATGCAAAAGCCAAATTTCAAAGGGCCAAGCTGCAGGCTAGACGGAAAAGCTGGCAGGAGAAAACGGAGTCTCTGAACTTTGAAAGAGACACAAGGAAATTGTGGAAGCTAATAAAACAGCTTAATGACGAGGGCACAGGGAGAAACTCCAAAATTGCACTACATAAAGATGGAAAAATCTTAACAAGAAAGCAAGCAGCTGACCATTTTGCGGACTCGTTCGCACAAGATAGCAATATCAAAATTAGTCCAGAGAATCAACAAGAGATTCGAGAGAAACGACAACATACAGGACAGAAGGAAATAGTACATGAGGTTCTGGAGGCACCCATCACAATCAGCGAACTGGAGCTAGCCATATCAAAACTGAAAATGAGAAAGTCACCAGGAGCTGATGGTATCTCCAATGAAATGATCAGGAACCTAGGAACAGAGGCCAAAACAAAGCTGTTGCAGATCTTCAATAACAGCTGGACCTTAGGCAGTGTTCCACAAGCCTGGAGAGAAGCAATCATGATACCCCTCCTAAAATCAGGGAAAGATGGTTCCATTGCCTCTAGCTACAGACCAATTAGCCTCACCAGCTGTCTCTGCAAAACACTGGAGCGCATCATCAATCACAGACTGCAGTGGTACATTGAAAGTAAAAACATCCTTGTGCCACAGCAGGCTGGCTTTAGGCAGTGCTACTCTACGGAAGATCAGACAACCTACCTCTCTCAAGAAATTGAGGATGCATTCCAAGAGAAGAAGCTGGTGCTTGCGGCATGGATAGATCTGAAGAAAGCCTTTGACAAAGTCTGGAAAGAAGGTCTGATGAAGAAACTGAGAAACTGCAAAGTCAATGGAAGAATGTACAAATGGGTGAAAGCATACTTGCACAACAGAAGAGCCCGAGTACAGATAGACGGACTCAAGAGCAAGAAAGTACTACTGCGTCACGGTGTCCCCCAGGGCGGAGTCTTGTCCCCCACACTTTTTCTAATCTTCATCAATGATCCTGTTGCTCACCTACCGCATGGAATTAAAGCGGCAATGTACGCCGATGACCTGGTTCTATGGAGCACAAATGAATATGCATCAGTGGCCACCAGATTGCTACAAAGAGCTGTAGATACATTTGCTGCATGGGCAAATAGATGGTGTGTCAGCATAAACACTGACAAGTGCAGCACCACCCTATTTACCCTCTCTCCAAAACAAAAGGCAGGGATCATCCAGATAAATGGAACACCCCTAAGAGAAGATAAAGAACCAACATACCTTGGAGTAACATTTGATGGCAAGCTGACATGGAGAAAGCACATCAACAAAGCAGTAGCAAAAGCCAGAAGGAAAATAGCCATCCTGAGAAAGCTAAGTGGAACCACATGGGGAGCCAGTACGAAAATACTTAGCAAAGTTTACCAACAGAGCATACGACCACACCTGGAATATGGGTCAACTGCGTGGTGTTCAGCATCAAATACCACACTACAAGAGCTGGACAAGGTGCAAAACCAAGCACTTAGAGTCACCACAGGAGGGATGAGATCAACCCCTATAGTGGAAATGGAGAAGATGGGGAGGACACAGGCACTGAGTGAGCGCAGAGATACGAAAACGCTAATACAAGCAGAAAAGTTCCTCAGCTTGCCAGGCCACCCTATGAAGAACAGATTTGAAAACCTAGCTATGGGGCGGTTGAAAAGAAGTAGTTTTATCCACCAGGCCAAACGACTCTGCAGAGAAACCACTGATCTGCCCACAGTTTGTATCCCCCTAACAACTATTCCAGAGCGAACTCCATGGAAAGATGAGCATAGACTATCATTACAAATCCAGACAAAAGTGAGAGGAATATTTGACAAGGAAGAACAGAACAGTGTGCAGCGCAGAACAGCCACTCTCAGCTTCCTTGATGAAGAATACCCACAGGACCTCTGGATCCGAGTCTACACAGATGGGTCAGCACAAAATGCTGTTCGAAATGGAGGAGCGGGAGTGTACATAGAATACCCAAATAATACTAGGGACACAGCCAGAGTACCGACAGGAAAGTACTGCCATAACTATGATGCCGAAATTGAGGCAATCAAGATAGCAACAGAGAAATTACTAAATAACAGCAATGGTACACAACCTGTGGTGCTACTAACAGATGCAAAATCAGTACTCGAGGCGCTCCTCTCTGGGAAATTGCCAGTACTAAGGACACTACTTTCTGAACTTAGCAGTCAGCATAAAGTCACCATACAGTGGATACCATCCCACTGTGGAGTACCCGGAAACGACAGAGCTGATCAATTGGCTAAGGAAGGAGCCAAAGAGGAACAGCCTGATGTGCCCGTTACATACCACCAAAAGAAAAGAATGATCAAATCAGTCAGAAAGCCACCAAAACCTGCTCAAGATGACTACCACATTATGGACAGACCAGAACAAGTCATTATTCTGCGCCTCAGAACAGGACACAATAGATTACGCAACCACATGTATACAAAATTCAAGATTGGTGAAACAGCCATGTGCACATGTGGATTGGCGTCGCAGACAGCAGAGCACATACTCCAAGACTGCCCAAAATATAACATATCTAGGCAAACCTTCTGGCCTAGAGAGACGACGGTGGAAGATAAACTCTATGGACCACTGTGTGAACTGAAAAAAACAGTTCAATTCATGCAAGAGACGACATTGCAGATATAGACATATTTCAAGCGAACGAAAGAAGAAGAAATAATGGATGGAGAGTCATCAACCTGGCAGAAGCCAAAGGACTGCAGATTAGCAGTACCAGACTACAAAGAAAGGATATACACAAACAAACTTGGAAATCATGTGACAAGAGAACCTATAATCAAATAGATCACATTTTAATTAACAACAGAAATGCATCAAACATACAGCAAGTCAGAAGTTATAGAGGAGCTGAGTGCCACAGTGACCACTTCCTCGTTGGAGCAAAATTTTAAATAAAACTTAAGAGAGCTTTCTATACTAAATTACAAAGATTACACCCAACATATAACAGAGAAAAACTACAAGACATTACAGTCAAAGAGAAATTTACAGATGAAATAAAATGTAAACTTGAAACTCTGCAAAACCTTTCGGAGGAAAGCGTTGACCAAACTTGGTTGAACATCAAGAATACAATTCAATCTACCGCAGAAGAATGTCTCGGTGTGTTAACCACGCATAGAAAGAACAGATGGTTCAATCAAAAATGTGAAGAAGCAGTCATTAGGAAGAAGAATGCCAGACATGCATGGTTAAATGACATCAATAACATCCAAAAGGAAGAGCATTATAGAAATGAATGTAAAGAGGCTACAAAAATAGTCAGACAGCAGAAGCGAGAATATATGAGTAATATAATCAAAGATATGGAAACCAATCACCAGAAAAATGAATCCATAAAATTTTTTAAAGAACTGAAGTCAATGAAACGAGGGCACCAACAAAACACATATGGTTTAAAAGACACAAATGGGAATATGATAAATACCAATGAGGAAATGTGCAACACATGGAAAGAATATTTTATTGAATTACTAAATTGTGAAGCTCCAAGTAACATTTTCCCACAGGAAGAGGTTCTAACATGCGAACCACAAATTGAAGAACCTACATTTGAAGAAATCCTATATGTAATCACACGACTTAAAAACAATAAGGCAACTGGGACTGATGGAATTGCTGCTGAATTTATAAAGGCAGGTGGCCATGCATTACATCTAAAGCTATACGAACTAATAATAAAAATCTGGAGGACAGAAGAATTACCCCATGACTGGAAAGAGTCATTATTGATACCTATCTTTAAGAAAGGAGACAAGTTCCAATGTGGAAATTATAGAGAAATATCACTACTGTCCACAAGCTATAAGATACTATCCGCAGTATTACTAAATAGACTAAAACCATATTCAGAAGATATATTAGGTGACTACCAGTCAGGTTTCAGACAAAACAGATCAACAATAGATCAGATATTTATCTTACGACAAATAGCCGAGAAACATTGGGAATATAAAAGAGATCTCCATAACATTTTTTGGGATTTTAAAAAGGCTTATGATAGTGTCCATAGGAATAGTCTATGGAATGCTATGCAGGAATTTGGAATACCAAGGAAGTTAATCAACATGACCAGACTATGCATGGAAGATACTTATAATATAGTAACATATAAAGGCAGGAAATCAGACCCTTTCCAAATAACATCTGGCTTGAAACAGGGTGATGCACTATCGCCGCTACTCTTCAATCTGGCTCTAGAGAAAGTTGTAAGGAAGATAAAGGAGGAATGTGATATTGGAGGAACATCCAAGCTGCTTGGTTATGCAGATGATATAGATATTATAGGACAAAGTGAACAAAAGTCATTGGAAATATTGACTCACTTAAAGGAAAAATCCCAACAGATGGGGCTGGTTATCAACCAAGATAAGACAGAATATATGGTAATTTCAAGAGACGGAATGGCTAAAAACTCTGGCCACATACAAATAGATAATATGACCATTAAAAAAACGGAAACATACAAATACCTGGGTACGATCTTCAACTGCTCCAACATCATAAGGGAAGAAATACAAACTAGAATCAACTCTGGAAATAAGATATACTATGCACTACAACATCTACTAAAATCAAAGGCGCTATCTCGTAACACCAAAATCACAATATACAAAACACTGATCAGACCAGTTGTGCTGTATGGCTCTGAAACCTGGAGTACAACGAAAGGAGACGAAGCCTTGTTACAAACCTTTGAGAACAAAATTTTAAGACGCATCTTTGGACCCATTAGGGATACACAAAGTGGAGAGTGGAAAAGAAGAAGTAACAAAGACATTTATGATCTGTTTAAGTCTCCGCTAATCACTGGTATCATGAAGGCTAATAGACTACAATGGCTGGGGCATATAGAAAGAATGGAAGATAATAGGGAAACAAAACTCGCTTACACTCAGGAAATAAATGACCGTAGACCCCGAGGTAGACCAAGAAGACGGTGGAGAGATAATACATGTACAGACCTACAAGCACTTGGAATCAACGACTGGCAAGAGAAGGTCCACCAGAGAGACGAATGGAGACGGATTGTATTTGCAGCAAAGAACCTCAATGGCTCGGAAAGCTGAAGAAGAAGATAGTAAAGGGACATCTGCAAAAAAAAAAAAAAAAAAAAAAAAAAAAAAAAAAAACAACAACAAGAATACAAAGAAATAATAAATAGCAAAGAAAATAGGAAAGAAAAGTGCAGATTAAAATAAAGTGTTTCAAGTTCATTCTATTTCTCTCTCTGTTTCTCGCTCACACACCCCACACTATCCTCGACTTTCGCTCCCTACCTACGTACTATATGTAATCCATTCGCTGTTCTTACTGGCACTTTTATACGCTACAATATCTTTGGCTGGTGACATGAGAATCTCTCTGGCATAACGTGAATGTAACTGACTTGTTCTAATCGCTTGAAAGCACCCCCCCCCCCTTCCTTCCGTCAGATGTTATGATTGTTCCGAGATAGCTGCACCGATTAACTTGTTTAAGAATATTCTTACTTATTCACATAGTGGTATTTCTTTCTTCCTAGCGAAGACCATCTGTATCTTCTTATAATTTAATTCTAACCCTAGTTCTAACTATTTCTCTAACCTCCATTTCTCACACGCCAACTATTTCTCTCACCCCAACTATTTCTCCCATCCCCAATTATTCCTCCCACTTCCAACCATTTCTCCAACCCCCAACAATTTCTCACACATCAAATAATTTCTCCCACACACAACTATTTCTCCTACATCCAACTATTTCTCCCACCCCCAACTATTTCTGTCACCCCCCAAACATTTCTCCAACATCCAACAACTTCACCAACCCCCAAACTATTTCTCCCACCCTCAATTATTTCTCCCACCTCCAAACTATTTCTCCCACCCCCAATTATTTCTCCCACGCCCAACTATTTCTCACACCCCAGCTATTTCTCACACCCCCAAACTATTTCTCCCACCCCCAATTATTTCTCCCACGCCCAACTATTTCTCACACCCCAGCTATTTCTCCCACCCCCAAACTATTTCTCCCACCCCCCAATTATTTCTCGCACTCCCAACTATTTCTCACACCCCAGCTATTTCTCCCACCCCAACTATTTCTCCCACGCCCAAATATTTCTTCCACCCCAACTATTTCTCCCACCCCAACTATTTCTCCCACCCCAACTATTTCTCCCACGCCCAACTATTTCTGCCACCCCAACTATTTCTCCCACGCCCAACTATTTCTCCCACGCCCAACTATTTCTCCCACCCCCAACTATTTCTCCCACCCCAACTATTTCTCCCACGCCCAACTATTTCTCCCAGCCCCAACTATTTCTATAACACCAACTATTTCTCTCCTCCCACCCCTCAAGCTATTTATAGACGACCGTGACCTACAAGCGACCCCTAAAAACTCGCACAAACCTCATTCTCACAATGTTACAAAGTTGAAGAAAACGAGACATCCCCACTTACTTCACCACCTGTCAAAGGAAATCTCTCACACGTTTGCAAGCGCGAATGTTTATTTTAACTCATGCACGAAACTATAAAAGAAATCGCTAATTCCTCGGGAGAAGACATTTACTGCTCCCGTGAGCAATAAACGAAACAATTCATTAACTTCATTTACATTTGTTTACTTAGTTTACTTATTTCGTTTCTGTATATTACAACCTGGTTGAGATTTTTAAGGAGTTGGTGGATTCAGTGGCGGATGTGGAAGTGTAGTAGTTTCAACAATTTTCTTTTAAAATCTTGATAGTAATGATGGTGGTGATGAGGATGGTGGTGATGATGATGATGATGATGATGATGATGATGATGATGATGTAATTACTCTAGCCGTGAGCCGGAAGTGCTTGACAGCAACTTATCTCGCTGATGAAAGCACATGGTTTTCTCTATTGTGCAGTGATGTGTCGAGTGCAGTAATGATAGTAGAGAGAGAGAGAGAGAGAGAGAGAGAGAGAGAGAGAGAGAGAGAGAGAGAGAGAGAGAGAAAGAGAAAGAGAGAAGAAGAAGAAGAAGAAGAAGAAGAATTGGGGACACAGCTCATCTAACATTTTGCGTGTCTTCTCTCTCTCCTTTCATACGTCATTTCATTCGTAATCTCATATTAAGTTAATTTTAAGCTACAACAACAACAAAAATAACACGACCTGGGTTCGGAAATTACAAGTACATCTGAATCGCAGTGGGTTCACCTGATGGCGAGGGACACTAGAAATGGGGAAAGCTAATCAACATGCAACAACTAGTCTAGTCCACTAGAATAGTGGTTCGTGTATGGACTACGCTTGAGTTCAAAGCGAGCGAAGGAAAACAAAAACACCAACTATATGACCAAATAACAGTCTTTGTTTCGCTCTTATATTTGCAAACAATTTTCTACTTCATTAGCCATGTCCAGGCATTCGTTGTCAGCTGCTCTAACTAGATATTCGCAACCAACGCCACAGGAACAGCAGCTCAGTTGCCTTCAGCCACTTCATAATCTGTTGCTTCACCTTTCAAGATTCCTTACTGTAATTTCTTCCTTTACTGTGTTTTGTGTATTTGGTTGCTGGTGAAGACTAGTCGCCGCAACGTCCTATATTTTCTGTAATTTTGTTCTATAAAGCTGCATTCAATTAATCAGGTGCCGTCTCCACAATTAAGGTTAGTTAGTTAGTTAGTTAGTTAGTCGACAGATCATCCTCATTGCACATCGAACCATTCAGTCCATAAGTGCTCGGATTCCCTCCTCAGCAAATCCCGCAGCGTGTAGCGGCTAACGACGCCAGTTCTGTGTTGGTTTATCAATCTTCTTTGGCTTCCTGCGTAGTGTTCTTGTTTGGCCAACCCTCTTTTAATTTGCTGCTCTCGCAGTCTGGCCATTGTTGTAGATTCACAGTCATCGCTTGGTTCTCGCAAAAGTCTCACTTCTCGTAGAGCATTCAGAATGTCAGCCTGGTCCATGGTGCGTCCGCCCTCCACAGTAGCCTCACCTGCGAGCTTGTCAGCCCGCTCATTTCCTTGTACTCCCGCATGCCCTGGTACGAAGATGAAGCTAATCTTTGCCAGCCGAGACCGCTTCAGAGGCAGCAACCATTCTCTTCGGATCGACCCCTCCTCTATCCTCTTGATCATGTTCATTGAGTCGCTAAGGGAACAAGCCCTAGTGAATGTCTGTGTCTCGAGCCATGTTATTGCTTTACTTACTGCCATGACTTCCATGGTCAGGCTACTTGTGGTTTCAGTGAAAGCACCAGAGTCCTCCTTCACAATTCTCCCTCCGGCTCGAGCTGTAAAGGCCCATGAGCTTCTCACATGTCGGACGACCGACCCATCTGTGTAGATGACCGCGTCACCGTCTAGCGAATTCTCGAAAATCAACGCTTGTACTTCAGCCTCAACAGCAGCCGGATTTTCTTGTCTGCATTTTCTATCTAGTTGGATGCAAACTGAAAAGGATGTGCAGAAGTCTGTTGGCACTTGCACCCACTCCTCGCCAGGTTCTAAGTCCTCAAGTGAACACACCTGTTGAAGAATGTCTTCGGCTTGACCCATCCACGACCGTCCTCTTTTTAACCTGCTGTCCTTCACCTTCCTAATTTCACTATGCAGTGGATGTTGTGTGTTTGCGTTAATTCTGAGGTAGGCACGTGCCCTGCAAACTTGTATTCTCTCTTCAATGGTTGGAAAATCAAGAAGGTAGCGCAATTTAAGGTTGGCTGCAACAAATCTCCAATTTGCTGAGGAGGGTGAGGACAGGTAGGCTTCGTGCTGAGTGGCTTGCTCGCTTCGGAGGTCACGGGTAGAAAGCATCACCTGGATCTTTTCTCCTGGGCATGCCGGTGTGCTGGGGAATGAACAGGCGGACAGATTGGCTGGCTCGGCAAAACTTGGTGGAGTATTGATGCATGACAAGACAGACGTTGTTGCTGCCTTGTGGGAGCACGTGTACACTTCGGAGGAGCAAATGAATCACCATAGTCTGGTAAGAATGAGGCAGCGAGGTGTGACGAGGGGATCTGGCCGACGCTCGACGCTCAGAGGAAAGGCGAGACGGACATATCAGATTGCTACTGGAACTATTAGTGTTGGAACTCTTAGCTGGCTGCTGAGGATGGGGACGGAGCACTTATGGGAATGCCCCGAATGATGTGATGTCGGTTCCTAAATCAGTCAATCAATCAATGAGATCTCCAACATTGTCCGCCTCTCGCCCTGACTGTACGTTCTGTCAGATATTGATGTTCGTCCATCTCTTGATTCTATTTATCTTCCCACTTGTATCGTTGTCTGACTCTTGCTCGCTTGCCTTCAACCTTACCCTCTGGTATGGAAGCTGCATTACTTCGTGTTATTTTATATTGTTTATGATTCCCTCCTGTTTTGCAGAACTGGTTCTTTATAACAATTCAGTACTCACTTTTAAATATTAACAAATATTGTTGGAGTTGCATAAGATTCTTTTCATTGTCTGAAATGCATCA
Source organism: Cepaea hortensis (assembly GCA_963921405.1). Lineage (NCBI taxonomy): Eukaryota > Metazoa > Mollusca > Gastropoda > Stylommatophora > Helicidae > Cepaea > Cepaea hortensis. The sequence goes on along the minus strand of OY992887.1, from coordinate 18,261,458 downwards.
TTGACTGTGTCTTTTATACGTTTTAATCAGTCACGCATCGTCCATCATATGTTACGACTCCCCAAATATTTCTGTTTATTGACTTGGTACAGCATTTTTCTTTCTATTTCTATATCACATTTTTGTTGGTGTCTTTGTTTATTTTATATAACCATTGTTTCTGTTTTCTTGATATTCACGGAAAGTCCCCTTTTGCAGTTTCTGTTACTACTTGTACAATGTTCAAAAGTTGTAGATATTTTGTGTTTCTAGCAATCAATACTGTGTTATCAACATAATGTATATTGTTTACATTATAATCTCCAGCTAGTATTCCTGGTCTCTCTTTGATCTCTCTCATTATTACTTCGCTATAGAGAGAGAAGAGATCCAGTAGAAAACACATAACTGTCTTACCGCTTGCTTTGTGTGTTTTTAAATACCCTCTTTATGTTCCACGTTAATTGCTGCTACTTGAGAATCAGGATAGATGGGACAGGAGGACGCATTATCATAATTGAGGGAGCACGACGGGGGGTTTCTGACCTCCAGAGGATGTCCCTTTTGCCAGAATGTTTCGGCCTTTTACCTTCCCGACACTCTCTGGGATAGAACCCACCCGTGTCATGACTCCAGGTGTCTTTCCCCTGCCAGACGTACGTACCATGTATCAAGGCGTTGTTTTCCCACTTGTTCCACAACGAACGAACGAACGATAGAACGAACGAACAAACAAAATTTAATTTCCAAGGGTTAAGAATTGGACACGCAGGCCCGTCTGACATTCTGCCCTTCTTATCCCTGCGAATTGTGCCCTTCGGGGAGGAGAGCATCGTGCACCGGTGCTTCGTGCCCTCACACATATTCTAGCACCTTCAAACGTGGGAAGGAGAATTCTTCCTCGGCCGTTCGCCTCTATCGTCTCCTCCACAATGGCGGTTCGCTATGCACCAGCACATTGCCGCTATGTTGTCTTCTTCGTACCCCAATCATGGCTCATGGAGCGATACTCCTGCTTGTCACTAGGAAGCTAGCTCTTCCTCTTGGCTACTTGGCTGTGGGTTTGGCTCCCCCTCCCCCCGTCTATGCTATAGAGCGCGGATCTCGCAAGACGCTTACACCACCATTAGCAACTTTGCTGTAGATTGGACTTCGACTGACATTTCCTTGATTTCAGTGACCGATACCACGTGGCTACAAAGTGTTATATTGTCACGCATGCCTGCCCGTGACATCCGTTGATAAGGGAAACAAGTTCACGTGTGACCCAGAGTTCATTGTTACGGAAGTTCGTTATCATAAACGTTGGAGTAACAATTGTCCTGAAACAAGAAAAGGCTTCTAGTGGCTGCAAACATTAGTAGTACAACCATTGTTTAATAGTCACTGTTTTATTTTCTGGCGCCTGTTGGCTCGACTATAAAAAAAAAAAAAACGTAATTCCTTCTACCCTCAACTAAAAAGAAAAAGAAACCAGATAAACTAATGGATCCTTAAATTTTATACTGTTCTTCACTCTTTCGTTCTCTCGCTTTGAACTCAATCGTAGTCAACACACGTGCAGTTACTTCTAGTGTACTGAATTGATTTTTGCTAGTGGATTAGCTTTTCCTGATACAAGTGTCCCCCGCCATCAGGCGAACCCAATCCGACTTCTTCGGTACTTGCTATTTACATCCACAAGTCAAGGGCGAGAAGTCAGCAATTTAGTGCAACTGACCGGTGAGGGGTTGAACCCGCTACCCCAGCATCAGCACACGTGAAGGTTAAGACCGAGCGCGTCTATCCATTCGGCCATGCACACCCCCATTTTTATACAATGAAGAGTATTATTATTTGTAGCAAGGTCATCATTCGAAATAATTATCAGTGTCTAGGAGCTAGCCTGCAGGCGTGGTGGACGTGATGGGCGTAGTTGATGTGGTGGAAGTGGTTGACGTAGTTGACGTGGTGAACATGGTGGGTGTGGTGGACGTAGTTGACGTGTTGGATGTGGTGGACGTAGTTGACGTGGTGAACATGGTGGGTGTAGTGGACGTAGTTGACGTGTTGGATGTGGTGGACGTAGTTGACGTGGTGAACATGGTGGGCGTGATGGACGTAGTTGATGTGGTGGAAGTGGTTGACGTAGTTGACGTGGTGAACATGGTGGGTGTGGTGGACGTAGTTGACGTGTTGGATGTGGTGGACGTAGTTGACGTGGTGAACATGGTGGGCGTGATGGACGTAGTTGACGTGTTGGACGTGGTGGACTTATTTGACGTGTTGGACGTGGTGATTTGAATGTTTAATATTGATATCCCAGATTGACCCAACTTATAATTGGTGCCAGGAAATTAATGGAAAATAGAGGCGACCGATGTGACTTTGCCTACATGATGTCACGGCGCGATTGTGGGTTGAGTACTGTAAAGAATTCTCGCCGTGGTTATATTATTCGTGGCTCGAGCTTATTGGCAGGATATAGATATTTGACTAATTATTGTTAGAGATGGCCCAGAGAGACGGTTTGAATATTACTCTTTCACTCTACACATTACACGACTATTAAGACAACTCCACAAGTGATTGTTATAAGACAACCCCGACTCTGTTTTCATAATCTATTACTATACGAAGTGTCCATACATTTACATCGTCATATAATCACATATTCACACTATCACATTGTAAAACACTTCTATATCATAATTATACAATTTCTAAGACTAATGGCAGCACTATTCATGGCCATTGCCATCCTCAAAGCGTGGCCTGTCCAACCCTGACCACAGCCACCGTTCGAATCCTCAGTCACGCTTGGAGGAGGCCTTGTCCCCTACTCAGTGACTTGCCGGCGTGTTTCACGCTGCGTGGTCAGCGCTCACAATCTTAACTCTCGAAATATGCAATGACTGTTAAATTGGGCATTACACCGGCGGGCCAAGAAAAAAAAAAAGAATACAAAATTGGGCACCATTTATTTTCTATTGTTTTTTTTTCAAATTCCATTAATATGCGTATATACAACATTTAGTCATTGCAATACATCAATTTTAAATGTATTCAAATTTTATTAACATATAGTTATGACAAAAGAGCATTCTAATATTTAATCAATCTAATTATACTTTTAATTCTAAATTTGTCTTGACTTGTTTGTGGTCTGGCACTAATACTTGTGTCGTGTGTTTCCTTTAAAGTGTCGTCCCTGGAGTGAGGGGAATCAACACCCACATTATTTTTAACCCCATATCATTATTCTGGAGAATCCACCAGATTCCATCCACCACACTCCCTCAGTCAGTGGATACCCCCCCCCCCCCCTCTCTCTCTCTCTCTCTCTCTCTCTCTCTCTCTCTCTCTCTCTCTCTCTCTCTCTCTCTCTTCTCTCTCTCTCTCTCTCTCTCTCTCTCTCTCTCTCTCTCTCTCTCTCTCTCTCTCTCTCTCACCACTTGCTCATGCCCCCTCTCACACTTCCCAAAAACAACATACTTCACAACTCTAGCTTCAAAAAATTAATAACATATTAATTTAATAAAGAAAAGTGTATGTATGTGAGAAGTGTATGTGTAGTATGTATGCCGCATACTCTTGTGTGTCTGCAGAATCAGGCCGAACATCTCAGGAAAAACATCCGATCATCATGGTAAGGACTACACAACATCATCTGAGTCAGCACAAAAAACCTCACCAAACGATGTGTCCCTCCTGCCAGATGTAGACTATCTCCGGTAGCTTGTGATAATCACGATACTAAGACATCAATCACAGATATAGTCCGATACTGATCCTAACCTGATCATAAACACTGTCCCTAAATGTTCTTAGAGTTTGAGACTTCACCATTCTTGACTAGTGAAAACGAAGAACACTGTCCCCTGAAATTAACATTATTCCTTTCTACGAGATGTCCTAAATTTATCACCCTCTCTCAAGCATTGTACATAGTCTCACAGGAATCTATTAATTTCCTTGACACTTCTTATTGTTATTTTCCCATATGATGTGAAAAAAAAAAAAAAAAAAAAAACAACACTCATTAATGTTCAGGTCTCGTGTGGCGTGTAACACAAACATTATTGTTCTGAGAAGTCATCCTGTTGGATGCTTATAGGTATCGGCTAACCAGAGCCATGTCCTCCAGACTTTTTCTATCATAGGCCCAGTGCAAAGGCTGATGTATAAACCTTCCTGCACTACTTTCTCCAGGATTTTAATTTGTCATGTTTCAGTGGTTTTCATCCTAACCTGAAGGAACCTGTAAAAGAGAGAACAACACACCCGGTGAGAGCAACTTGTCACTGATCCCTATTAGATGAGTGTAGGCCGATGGCCTCACTCAGATAAATGACAGTGAGCCAACTCTGTTATGGGCAGAGGAGCTCATCACCTCGGTCTGAGGTAGGGCAAGACAAGGACAGAGCAAAATTTAAAGTGTAGAACCCCAGTAGACCCCACTGGAAGATCCCACCATTGGACATTCTCCCTATCGCCCAACCATCCCCAGTCTCTCTAAACATCATCCCATTTCACTATTCCCAACCAGCTGAGCTACTTGACTTCTCACACTAGTTAATTTTAACAATGCGATTGCCTACTGTCGCCGATACTCCTTGACTACCTAACCACACCGCAACAACACTATGATAGAGTTCTAAACTCTATCTATCACTAAGCTATTCCACATTATTTACAGCTAGATTCTATCCCGCAAATACCTTATGCAATCCTGGCTCAATCCGGAATCGAATTCACAATTCGCCATAAAATACACATGTTAATTGATACATAACACATGCGATTCTATTCAACACTAGAATTGAGCCAGCTAACACTTCTGTCTAGTCCAATTCCATTCTTCACACTTGCGGAAAAAGATTTTATGATTTCTGAAGTCAGAGATTGTCCGAGTGACGTCATTCGCCTGTCAACAACGGGCGTTCTAAGAGGCAGACAATCCGTCCCTAACTTCACAGGAATTTTCGTCTACCCTTTCCACAACTAAAGCAACCGTCTGTCCCTTCAGCTCGCGATTCACCAAAACAACAAGCCGACATTTCCCGTTTCCTAGGGACTTTTCAAGAACTGGCGGTTCCCTTGATCCGACGTGAATGTTTCTGTACTAGTAACAAACAATTGCAGCTGTGAAAACAGGCTGTCTCTGTTAGTTTTATCATCTTATCGTTAACCTACAGTTGTTCCACGACATAGGCCCCCTCTTAAGAGAGTAGTCCATCTCACTCTTTTCCACTGTAAGTTCGATCCAGATGATTTATTCCTCTTCTTCAGGAGCTGGGTGTCTGGACAGAAAATCCACTCTAACATTTTCCTTCCCCGGTATATACTCCACTTGGTTATCGTAACAAACCCCCCTCCCCCGCGTTGTATGGGGATTTGGATGGCACAATCACGTCATCCTCCAGCAGTTTCTGTATTTCCTCCCCCAGGGCCTTTTCTTTAGAGAATGACACTGGGTAAACCTTTTGGCGAACAGGCTCCTGTGTGGTCAAAGTCATCTCGAACTCAACCAACCTCGTTCGTCCTGGTTTATCAGTCAGTATCTCCTTATGAGACTCGAGAACATGGGCAATCTTTTCCCTCTCCTGAGAAGTCAGATCAGGGTTCACCTGCACATCCCTATAGGTTTCCTGGTGTACCAAGGGATATTCCCTGCCCTCGTTGGTTCCCACTTCAGTCTCCACTGCAACTGACATTGCCATGAGATGGGCTGCTTTGTCTCCGGGTCTCTCCTCGTACTTCCGCAGGATATTGATATGGAAAATCTTCGACTTTCCCCGGATCCGGATCTGATAGTTGGTTCTGGATATCACCCTTTCCACGGGAAATGGTCCTTGCCAACCTATCTCCAGTGTGTTGTTTCCCGTTGGGAGTAGCAACAAAACTTTGTCTCCCACCACTAGAGATCTGTCTTTAGACCTACAGTTGTAGTAAGCCGCATGTCTTTTTCTAGTCTTTCTCAAGTTTTGAGTCACCAGAGTCCATCCCTTGTGAAGTTTTTCTTTCAGTTCCTCCACGTATTTATAAGAGGAGATCACTTCTTTTGACGTCCCCTCCTCAGTCCAACTCCGCAACATGGCTTCCAATGGTCCCTTGATTGGACGACCAAACAGCAAAGTAGTGGGTGGTAGTCCTGTTGAGCCATGAGGTACTTCCCGATAGGCAAAAAGTGCTGCTGGGACATATTCATCCCACCTATCAGGTTTTTCCTGTGCCAGTTTCCGGTGCATTGTCATCAACGTGCCATTGAAATGCTCTACTTGTCCATTGGCTTGAGAGTGGTAAGGGCTGGTATGTATGTGCTTAGAGTTGAATACCCTAAATACCTCCTCCATTAGTTTCCCACAAAACTGGGACCCATTGTCCGTCAGAATTTGATCAGGGAAGCCTAATCTGGTAAAGGCCTCCATCAGTGCGTCCGCCACTCGTTTCGAGTCAATCGTGGTCAACGGTATGGCTCCACCCCACATTGTACAGCAATCCACCATTGTGAGTATATACATGTTCCTCTTCCTAGTCCTAGGAAGTGGCCCCACGATATCGATGGCTACCCTCTAGAAAGGAGAGTTCATGATGGGCATCTCACCCAAGACAACTGGCGCTGTCCGTGTTTCGGTGCCACCCTCTGGCACTCAGGGCATGACTTCACATACCGACGCACATCACCTGTCATTCCCGGACAATAGTAATGGCAGGAAATTCGCTGCATCGTGGCGGCAATACCCATATGCCCACTAAATGAGATGGTATGCCCCATATGAAGAATATGTGAACGGTGGGCCTTCGGGACCACCAACTGACCGTGTAGGTTGTCTCCCCTTCCGCCTCTCCTGTAGAGTATCCTATTCTTCATGTAGTACTGCCCCCGTTTTGGTGGATCAGCACTTTTATGCAGCTTCTTGTAGCAAGGACGTAAGGTTGCATCCTCACTCTGGGCAGTTCGCAACTCCCCCGGCAGTGGTTTAGTCACAATTGCTTCTGCCTCTTCCATTCTCGTCTGAGAGCGAGTCTGTATTGCTCCCATATGGATTGGCTCCCTGGGCATTCCCAGAAAGACATACCGGAAACCGAGGATGACGGGAAAAATGGGATCGGTCAATACAGCGGCCTTGATTGTGCCGGTGACATATCTCGACCGAATCTCCACTTTGGCAATGGGCAAACTTCATGGCTACAGCACTCATCTGTGCAGGCTGTATCTCCATGGTCTCACCTGTGAATTGTTCTGGGTGTACCAGATCCGCAGAAATCACGGCCTCCCCGTCCAGTCCAGTGTCGTATAAACACTCCACATTGACGGCCATTAACATCTATCAATTCCACTACAGGTGGTTTATCATGGTCTGGAGTCTCTTCCTCGGCCTCGACCTGTTCGATGGTCTCCACCTTAGGTTTCTCTGGGCACACGACGAAATGAGAATCTCCTGACTTAACCCTGCAGTCAATAGCATTGTGCGTGTTCGATCTGCAGTGTTTGCACCATTTTCCTGTCCTAGATTTTCCAGTGCGGGACTTTAGTAAGCTCTCCTGGTGGCGAGATTCCTTGTTGACCTTGGCATTTTCAGTGACAACCTCCTTGAAAGTCATTTGACATGCTGCGAAGTGAGGGCTCTTAGCCTTCGATTTGCAGTCCCTCGTATTGTGAGAGGGTAACTTACAAATTGAACACCACTTCTCCGACCACGGTCGTTTTGGTGTAGAGCTCGAGGTGCTCTTGCTTCCCTCCTTCTTCTCCAAACTCTTCTCTGAAGTTTTTACATAAGGTTCCCCTTTCTTGGTTCGTGTGTTTTTGGTTTTCTTCCGGTCATGGTTCTCTTGACTTTTGGTGTTGGTAGAAAGGTTTTCCCGGCCTCCCCATGTACCTCGACGAACCGTTCCGGCAATTTCCTCACGAGGTCAATATGTTCCGCCCCTTGTTCTCCCAGGAATGTCCTGAGAGGTTTCGACATTTGCTTCTTCAACTGGTCGACCACCATGAGCTCTTCCAGACTCTCATAGTCATGTGCGAACCCAGCCAAATCCATCCACTTATGGAGATAGGATTTTTCAGACGCAGACTGTAGGCGGTAAACAACTCTCCCGGTTCTCGTTTCGCTGCTCGAAATTTTTTCCGGTAAGTATGTGACGTAACTTTGAAACGTTTCAGCAGAGCCGTTTTCAATTCGTCGTAATTGTTTTCGTGTCCGGGCGGCAGGCGAGAATAAACCTCGTATCCGGTCCCACGTAATCCCTGGGACAACTTAAGACACCATTTGTCACGATCCAGACCCATAGCAACCGACATGGCCTCGAAGCGTTGAACTAAGACTTGGAATTCGGAAATGATATAACATCTTGTTTCAGGTGTCAAATGTATAGTGCCAGAGTGTTACTAGGGGTTATGTTGTGTGCACCCTGACAACTTTAGAATGAACACATCCAATAGCACAAAGACTAGCAGTTCCACAAGCCGACCGAACGAATAAATAACTTTATTCACAGCACCATTAATTCATAATACATTAGAACAATTTATCAACTTACAGTCATTACCGGACCCTCACTCCAGCGAGCAACACGGCTCCCCCAGTTTTCTGCACTGCCGTGTGTTTACAGGCCTGATGTGTACCAGTCGTCGCGCTCGCTGTAACACAGATTCTACAACACTCTAACGCTGTTCATGCCGCCTTATTCGTAGGCTTTCCTCTTCACCTTTGAACACTCTCCATCTTCATCTGATACCGCTGGTCTTGTCAATTTCCACGATGTGAACCTGGCTGTGTTTCCCGGACCAACTGCCTTCTTCAATGTCCGCCCACTGTGTTCAAACCACATCACGTGCCCTCAGTCCTGCCGCTCGATTGGCCACTATCTTTAGCCCCTTACCGGTGTCTTTTTCCTTATCACTCTTCGTGATTATTTATCACTATTAATGTTTCAACAATCTATGTTGCTGTTAACCAGGTCTTAAGTAATCTGACTCATGGCATATGCCCCCCGCAATTTCAAAAATGTTCTACATTTTTGGGTTCTTCCTTATCTCTACACTTGACATGAGTCAGCTTGGTCGCACATGCCTGTCCCTGGTCGCACATATCTGTCTACTGCCTCATGCCTTTGAGCTTGCTTCTCAGTTCCCTTTAACTTCCCTCTGTGTTACGTTGATATTCTGCCATACCTTCACACAAATTATAATGTCGGACACGAATATCCGTCTATTCCCAAATAGACCTCGTGTGGCCTCAACCCCCTTTGTATTCGGCAAGTTGAGGACCAACCTACTATGAGTCCCAATGTCCCACCCCGGACATTCCCATAAGGTTCCTCATTTATACCTCGGTACAAGCAACTGACACCCTCCCCAGCCCTTAAGCCCTGGGTGCAGGAACGTGTGTATTGCAGACATATCAATTTCACCCATATTTTGTTTAAGCTCTATCTTGCTCCTGAGTAGTCTATGCTACGACCGTGGATCTCTTTGGTGCGAGTACCTATGACTCTTGTATTTGTCTTGTCAACGTGTGTGCGTGGTCGGCTGCCATTAGTTACTTGTGCTCTATGGCTATCTATTCCCTTCATTTGCCTTATGTTTATGCCTGGTGTTCTTACTACCACCTTTTCCCTTGTAGTGTTCCTAATACCATGACCCTTATATACCTCTATATCCATCTACTGCCCTGCTGAAGTGCTACATGTTGAAATCTTATATGTACACAGTACTACCACTTGGTACTATTATCAATGGTACTACTAATAATCCTACTACACTATCCTTGTATCCTTTTCTTCAATTTCACTTGCACTCTGTTCTCTCTCTCTCATTCCCTCTCTTCATCCTTTCATCGTTTGTCTTTCTCTCTCTCTCTTTTTTTTTTTTTTTTTTTTTTTTTTTTTTTTTTTTTTTTTTTTAAACAATAGTGTTTAATTTTTTATTATGTACTCTGTCTCCCAAACCGCATACTACAATACTACATACTACTATACAAATGCTCCATCTATGCCTATACGCTTCCTGTATACTATTGTGCACCTATCCAGGTTGTGTTCAAATTGATTCTCATTCGCACAAGTTCCTACTCTCAGTCTTCTCGTCCCCTTTCTCTCACTTCACTGTCACTCAACCTATTCTTATGTTATGTACATGTTACCACCATCAGCTAAATTTCTCCTACCCATTGTACATGTCTGTCTCTCCAATATACAATATTGTCATAAAACCTAAATAATATATACAATTGGACTCACATGTAATATTGCAAGCACTAGTCAAACTTTCACTCGCCCATCATTATCATTTTTGTGACATCAATATGTATCATTGGTAGTAGTGTCTCAGTTACCTTCTTCTTCTTTTTGCTTTTAAGTTGTGGGTTTCCTCTGTGATGTATCGTGGTTTTAAACCCACTGTCAACCTTCCTGCTTTCGCAGATGTCGTTTCTACCAACCTCTCATCTTACCTGTCCTGTGTTCCCATCAGGTACTAGTACAATCAACACTGTTACAATTACATGCATACTGTTTATGAATATACATGGCATGATGATTATGATCGTAAGAATGTATTGATGTTTATATATGTACTTATCAGCCATTAACATGATATTATTTATCTGACTATATGTATTATGAGTTTTGTTTATTGAATGATACTGAATGTTATTAACTATTACTCCCTTGGTTGGTTCTGGCTGGTATCTGTCTTCGCTGACTGTATCTTCTACCAATCAGATTCCCAATCTTCACTTGCGTCTGTCTGTCTCAGCCTCTTCAGTCCGCTAGTGAGGTAACATCTTTGAGGTACCTTCGACACTATCTCTTCTGCTCAGTCATTTACACCCTTTAACTATCTGAAATTAATAACAGCCTTGGGTGTATATATATCCATACATACATATGCATATTTACATTCACAATTGCATATTATATTACCGCAATCATATCACAATTCCTACATTGACATGTTATCATTGTCAGTAACACAACGTGCTACCCACTCGCCCAGTCACCTTGTCTGAACGCATGGTTTCCTAAATGATAGTATTACCGTATGCCATATTGTACTATCGGGATTCTGTCCCTCTTCTATTACCGTATGCCATATTGTACTATCGGGATTCTGTCCCTCTTCTGACCAGATCCTTTTGTCATATAGTTGGTGTAACGTTTCTTAGGCCATGTCATGTCTAGCATTCACAGACTTCATGTATATATTTTAACCACACTATTACACCTCTGTACTGTTTGTATTTTTTTTTTTTTTTTTCCTCTGATGACTTTACCACATCATCATGTTACCTCATCAACCTTATACCTATCAATGCATTTATTCTACTACAACAATTCTATCTATACCAATCACATCCATATAGCTTTTATATACTCTATAAAGTATCTACACTATACACACATATATATATACATATATATATATATGTATATATACATATATATCACAAGATAATAGTGTTTGAAATTGAGACCTGTGATGTTATCCTGTGAGTGGTAATATTGATGTTTTATTATTCTTAAATTTGCAATTTCTGTTTGATGCTAATAGCTTTGACACTGCCTGCCGAACCCAGTAAGTATATGCTGTTACCAGTTTTTGATGTGATTTGCCTGGTGGTATAGTGTAAGCGGTGAGTCTTGAGTTTTTTGTATATCTTGGGGTATACTGTTGTTTTCTAACTGTATGTGTTTTTCTTGTATTTACTGTTTTCACCATCCGATGACGTATTTCCTTTCCCATAACTATAGTATTCATCAGAGTTAAGAATAATGTAACCCTAAGTTTGATGCATTCTGCACATTTCTGACGACGCTGCCACTCTAATAAGCCACATGCTATCGGTGTGACTGTTGGCTGTTCATGTGTCAGTGGTTGGTCTGTCTCTTTGTCAGTGACCTGTTCTATGTGGTGAGTTTTTGATTTCTTTTCATCTTGTTGACAGTGTTTCTCACACGTGTTTTCTATCTGTTGTTTGTTGCTTTTTCCTATCTGTATGTCTGAGGCTCTTACATCTGTTCGTTTGCACAATTTACATGATCGGACATGGCTTCTGATGTCCTTCTCACAGCCTGGCCAGTAGAACCCGGATAATAATCTCTTTCTAGTCTTGGCCAAACTCATATGGTCTGCACTCGGGGCGATGTGTGCTCGTTCCAGAGCGTTACTGCGCTCTCTCACTGGCAGTACCCTTTGTAAGATACCTGTTGCACCTTTCGTGTATTCTCTCATGAGAATTTCATTCCTCATTACAAATGACCACTTGCCTAATTTCGATTGTTTAGGTGGGCAGTTTGCCCGCTGAAAACAAGTTCGCAGTGTCTTGTCGTCTCTTTGTTGCTTTGCACGGTCTTCGGTTTGAATGTCTAGTACCCGTCTAGTGTCTGTCTGGTCAGCCCGAGGTATGACCACGTTATCTTCTTTCTTAATATGCTGTCTGGAGTCTGTATTCTCCCGTGTCATTTTACCATTCCATCTTTGGGCTTCATCTTCTGTACACTCTGTCACTCCCGGTATGTTACCTATCATTAGTCCTGCAAGTGGACTAGGCAACACTGCTACTCGTATTCTCCCTTCATAGTACGGGCAGGATATATGCACCCACGCTATAAAATACTTTTCCTTTGTACCACCGAAGGTACTGCACGTCACGCTCTCTCCCGTGTAATCGCTACTCCTTACCAGGCTTTGATCTACACCCGCTATTGACGACCCCGTATTCCTAACGCAGGTGGTCAACTTCCCGTTCACGAGTGCTTTGTGGGATTTTAAGGTCCCGCTATGAATACTGATCGCATTCGACTTCCGTGTAGGCACTACTTGACTACACGCAGGGTTACCGATCCGTTGTCTTTTATGTCTGTCTGTTGCTATGTGTCCTAAGTTTGTCTTTTGGTCATGTTCTTCTTTAGTCACTCGTCTCAGTCTACACTCTCTGGCTACGTGGTCCAAGCTGTTACAGACCCAGCATTTTCGACTGCTTATGTAGTCTGTGTACCTATCAACTCTATTGGAAGGACGGTTTCTGATGTCCGCGTCGTGCTTAGGGTTTCTGTCGCCTATTTTAAGAGACTCTTGTTGGCGACTACAATATGTCCATTCACTTACTGGCTCTGATCGAGCTACCTTAGCTGGTCTCTGTAGGGCCGGTCTATATTGAGTAGTTCGGTGTTCTCCACTCTTGGGTCTATTCTGCTGGTCCTTACCTTGGTTCTCCTTACGTTTCTGGAGTTCTGTCCTAAGATCTTTCACTGTCAACCCACATCTTCCACCTAAAGCTATGACATCTGCTCGGTGATCTTTACTCTTGGGTCTATTCTGCTGGTCGTTACCTTGGTTATTGTTCCGTTTCTGCAGTTCTGTCTTGAGCTCTGTCACTGTCAACCCACACCTCACACCTAAACCTATGAAGTCCGACCATGTAGGCATGGTTATATGATGTAACTACTGCGTGGTATATCTATTCCTATCTGTACACGCAGACCACTCAAGTGTCGCTGCTTGTCTTGTTATGATAACATCGACACAGTGTTGACCCTGCTGTAACACTGTTCAAACCACTAATTCTTTGCCGGACAACCAACGGCACTTATCAACCGTTTGACAAACTGAATACCTGTGGAGTGAGCAACCCTATTAATAGTGATGGTACAGATATATATATACTCATGAAATGTGTCCCATGACTCTGGACCACTAAAGCAGAATATACACAGTAATCAATAAGAAAACTTGACCTTGTATCTCTAGCGCTGGTGTCCCTGGTGACTTGGTCCAACTGCTCGGCTCCAGCTCCGCTTGTTTCAGGACTTGGTAAGGATCAGCCTGGCTACAACTCGGTTCAATTGGCCTGGACTTGCTCAACTGGGTCGTCAGGTGAACTGGTGGGTCCCCAAACGTGGTGTAGATACCACCTATGATACCTCTTGCCAAACCATGTGAAACAAACCTGGAATGAATACTCAATGTTGATAACGCGATTAGTTCTTGAAATCACTCCAGTGCCTGGGCACATGTAGACCGCCTATTACTGTTATTTATGTGGCTGCGCCCCTTATTTTGAAATTTTGGAGAACTTGAAATATTGCACTTTATGGCACCCTGCTCAATTCGCCACCAACATTGCTGTTGCCACTCTATGTGGGTTCCACTGCTGTGGTTGATAGCAGTATTCACACAATGTTTTCACTCCTGCTGTTAACCAACACCTTCCCAAGCACCCTCATATCGTTGTGATAGTCCTATTGTTCAAACTCACTTTGCAACTCTAACCTGAATCAAGTCGGCACACATTATTACTTTTGCTTTTCACCTTTCATTTTCTATGTTATTTGATATTAATCACTTTCCTGAGTTGCTGAGTATTGCTCACTGCGAATCAATTTCTTGCTAATCGTGTTGCTATGTTCAACCGTGCAATGCTCTACCACTAGCCATGATTCACAATTCGTAAGCTTCTATTCTGGTTTTTTAATCATAACTCTTTCTACGCTATTATTGAGCATCGCTCATTGTTGCACCTATTCCTTATACCACACCAATCTTTGCTATCACAAATCATATTATAGTTCACAATTAATACACTGGTATCTTTGTAGCTTCATCCTGTTGCCGGCTTTCCACTAGTCGTGTTCTCATATTTTTTTCTTAACTTCGATCTGTTACTAGAACTTCCCAAGCTGATTACTTTTTCCGTGAGAATCGTTCAATTTCGTATCGTCCTCCATTCCCTGGATTCAGGCTCCGTGACGGCCCCCATGATTGCCAGAGTGTTACTAGGGGTTATGTTGTGTGCACCCTGACAACTTTAGAATGAACACATCCAATAGCACAAAGACTAGCAGTTCCACAAGCCGACCGAACGAATAAATAACTTTATTCACAGCACCATTAATTCATAATACATTAGAACAATTTATCAACTTACAGTCATTACCGGACCCTCACTCCAGCGAGCAACACGGCTCCCCCAGTTTTCTGCACTGCCGTGTGTTTACAGGCCTGATGTGTACCAGTCGTCGCGCTCGCTGTAACACAGATTCTACAACACTCTAACGCTGTTCATGCCGCCTTATTCGTAGGCTTTCCTCTTCACCTTTGAACACTCTCCATCTTCATCTGATACCGCTGGTCTTGTCAATTTCCACGATGTGAACCTGGCTGTGTTTCCCGGACCAACTGCCTTCTTCAATGTCCGCCCACTGTGTTCAAACCACATCACGTGCCCTCAGTCCTGCCGCTCGATTGGCCACTATCTTTAGCCCCTTACCGGTGTCTTTTTCCTTATCACTCTTCGTGATTATTTATCACTATTAATGTTTCAACAATCTATGTTGCTGTTAACCAGGTCTTAAGTAATCTGACTCATGGCATATAGGCATAATCGTAACAATAACGTGTAAAACTTTTCATTTAACTTTACTTTCTTCAATTTAACTATTAATATGATGTATACACTCTAAATCAAGTATATAACAATCATAATATGTCTATAAACCAACATAGATTTAAAATCGTATAAACTAAATTGCTCTTGTTTACAGTGTGAAACATGGTGATAATAATAGACGTAGTTAGTTGCATATCCTTTACTGGACGTTACAGTCAACACCAGCAATTTTTGCTCTTTTGATCTCTTACCAAGTTTACGTCCAGTAGTTTGCCATTGCTTTCTGAATGACCGGCACCCATACCATTTCGTAAAAAAACCAAAGCAAAATGGTTTGCTGCCAAATTGCGCACAGCTGTGTTTCGAACGCGGGTATGCGGGATCACGAACTGGGTCCGTAACACTTTCGCCCAGTAGCCTAATTCTAAAAGTCTGTTTCCGACTTCAATGTTAGTTCAGCTATACTCAATTGCCTGGCACTTTACTTTGCCTGCTAACACCATAGAACAACTCGCAGAAGTCCAAGTAGCAGTTTGACTTCTCACCATATCACACTTAAACTTCGCCGCCGACCATGACTGGCTCACACTTCATGTGTGGCACTGCAATTACGTCTTTTTCGGATGACAGTCTGATATTCAAGTGATTGTTGACATATCAACACTGGCATTGGTGTCTGCTAGCAAATATTGAATGTAATAGCAGTAAGTTCCCGCTTGAATCTAGATCGCCCACCAAGCTCACTGTCATTAAGTGGAGCCCTGACTCGGTCAGCAGTGAAGCCGCGGTATAAGATGTTTGTCAATAAAAACCGCGTTGAGCTGCTACGTATGTGTCCTGCAGTCATTTATTGAATGTCGCCAGTCATATTGAGTACAGTGCCATCGTGTTACCCAGCTGACAACGAGCCGAACATCCTCAGTAGCATCATGGAACATATGGGAACATATATCCCACCGTGTGCCGATAAGTCTAGAAAATATAGGCTCAGTACCATGCACACAATGCGACTTCATGTGGGACAATGGTCAGAACAGTTTTAATTACTATGTGTATTTGCTGTGGGAGATGGAGCATTTTTGGGTTGTACGTAGTGTTGTATATCAATCAATCAATCAATCAATCAATCAATCAATCAATCAATCAGTTATGTGTAATCTGGTTATTTTAAAGAAAAAGATAACGGCAAAATGTGATAATACAGTTTAAGTTAAAATGCTCAACCAAGTCAACGGGTTTAAATATGTGGGGGCTCTAACAAGACAGAATATTTATAACATAGTGATTCTCTAGAGCAGTGGTTCTCAACGGGGGAAATTTTAAGGTTTCCAAGGGGGGGGGGGGGGGGGGGGGAATTAAGATTATTTTAAGATCGCGTTAATACAAGAACCGATTGCTTGATATTGTTTTTCCCTTCATGTTCTGTACGTCTCACCATTATGAAATTCATTTCATAACGTAAGTAGACCCACAAATCACGTTTTATGTAGACGTCTAGACTTGTGCTGTTAAATTTAGCTTCCATTATTACGTATTCTGTGTGGGGGGGGGGGAGGATTTTAGGGAGGAAATACGAAGGGGGGGGGGGGGGGAATGGTGTTCTGAAAATATGGCGAAGGGGGCGCGGGGCAAAAAAGGTTGAGAACCACTGCTCTAGAGTAACTAGCAATGATTGCTTGAATAAAGCTAATGAAACTAGAATATTATATACAACAATAAAAAAAAAAAAAAAACTGCTTTCTTTGGTTACGTGATGAGAAGAGAGGCATTGGAGAACATCGTGACAACTGGAAAGATGAATATGAAAAGAGGCACAGACAGGCCAGGAGAAGTGATACTGTATGGACCGAGACGGTGGCACGAAGGAATATCATCAACACAGTTGATTCAGAACACCAAGGACTGAGATGTGTGGAGAGACAATGAACGCCCACGCCAGCTGACAGGGCACATGATGATGATGCTGACGATGATGTGATTCTGCTATGAACACATTTTGATCCATAGCTGACATACAAGTTCGGATATTTAGCTAGGATGGAAGAAGATCAACCACCTGCTACAGCGTTCTATGTGAGAGCATCGGGATGAGTGGTGTGAATCTGTGTAAAATAGACCGAACTTAATTCCGGGAAATTTCTTGGTGCCCGTTTTAGGCTGCCTCGATTAGGAGGCCGCGTCAATGAAAGTAAATATCTCCAGTGCCAACAGGGCTCGAACGCATTTCCCCCGGGCTTGCAGGCAAGTGTTGTAGCCCCTGCAGTGTTAGGCTCCCATAATTAGCGCAGCCTGGAGTAATTAGGAGAAATCTTAGTGCCGGGGAAGTTATTAAGTTGTGTTACTAAATAATGCTCATCATCATCATGTGCCATACCAATAAGTGTGGGCGATCATGTTTCGCCATCTCACGCGATCCAGGTCTGTGTTTTTGCCCCGATCATGCCCTGTGTCTAAACCATCCAGTCATCTGTATTTCTGCCTCCTCCTTACCTTCCTCCATCAATTTTGACAGCTGGAGGAGCGTCTGGTCGTGAAGCTAGAACTCCAGCCTCCCAATTGAGAGACCCGGGTTTGAATCCTCTATAAGTTGATGGATTTTTGTTTCTGTCGGAAGAAGAAAAGAAAACCCTAACCTGCAAAGTTCGCGGTTATTGCACTAGCCAGGCGGCCTTAATTCCTCAGGCTCAATCCCCCCTCCCCCATCCTTGTATCCTACACTGCAAGGTACTATCGCCTGTTATGTCAGTTTGACAGTTTTTGCCTGTTGTCATTAAGTTGACAGTAGTTGCCTGTTGTCATTAAGTTGACAGTTGTTGCCTGTTGTCATTAAGTTGACAGTTGTTGCCTGTTGTCATTAAGTTTTCCTGTTTATTTCTCATCGTAACGTGTCGACAGCTGTTCTCTGTGGCCAAAGGCTTGCAAACGTGGTTCGTGAGCCGCTTACCAGGCGTTCAAAACGCAGCTGTGACAGATTTGGCAGAAGACCGCGTCGCGCTGTGTTATAACGTATTGGTATGGGAGCCAGTCGTTCAGAAAATAATGGCAAACTACTGAACGTAAACTTGCCAAGACATCAACAACAGACGTACTGGTGTTCACAGCGATGTCCTGTAAATAGGATATGTAAAAAATAAAAACGTGTCGACAAAACGTGTTTACCTCGGCTTTCTCTAATCAATTTACTGCGTCGCTTGCCAAAGGAGCCAAAGACTGGCCAGCAATTCCTCCGTGCTCCCAGGCCTAAAAAATGAGATAGCGCTACACCATCATAGTCCCATGGCAAGAAACTGCCTCGGGACAATTTATGTTGTTATTAATTATTGATTCTGTCTTGTCTGAAATGGAGGACAGCCGAATGTAGTGACACGCGTAAAGACACGACAGAGGTGGCGGAAGTATCAGAATACTAATCGTGATGATGATGATGATGATGATGATGATGATTATGATGATAATGGTAATTATGTTGGTGATAATGACGATGAGGACGTTAAGACGGAAAAGACCTACCGATAACTGAAGGCATGAAAATAACGATTTGACATCAAGGGAGCTGCAAAACTGATTTTAAACAGTCTAATATTTATGTCTTCCGACTTCAAAGTAGATAGCTAGAGAGAAAGGGAGAGAGGGAGAGGGGTGAGATAATGAGAGAGAGGGAGAGAGAGGAGATAGAGGAGAGAGGGAGAGGGTAGAAAAAGGAGAGAGAGAAAGAGAGAGAAATAGCGGAAGAGAAAGGGAGGGGAGAGAGAGAATGAGAAAGAAAAGAGAAATGGAGAGAGAGACAGAGGGAAAGAAGGAGAAAGGAAGGGAAGAGAGATAGAGAGAGAGGGAGATTTAGAGAGAGGCGAGAGAGGTGATATAGAGGAGATTGGGGAGAGCGAGAGAGCGAGAGAGACACCACGTAAACGATGGACAGATGGAACAGCAGAGTTCATGGGCATCTCGATATATGAAGCCCATAAACGGGCACTCTCCCGCTGTTTATACTTCACCTCGACACCGTAAGGTAAAAGAGGAGCAAGATAAGATGAGCTGAGATGTGTGTGTGAGAGAGAGGAGATAGAGAGAGAGAGAGAGAGAAAGAGAGGAGATAGAGAGATGAGATAGAGAGAGAGAGGAGATAGAGAGAGAGAGAGAGAGAGAGGAGATAGAGAGATGAGATAGAGAGAGAGAGGAGATAGAAAGAGAGAGAGAGGAGATAGAGAGAGGAGATAGAGAGATGAGATAGAGAGAGAGAGGAGATAGAGAGAGAGAGAGAGGAGATAGAGAGATGAGATAGAGAGAGAGAGGAGATAGAAAGAGAGAGAGAGGAGATAGAGAGAGGAGATAGAGAGAGATAGAGAGAGAGAGGAGATAGAGAGAAAGGAGAGAGACAGAGAGAGGAGATAGAGAGAGAGGAGATAGATAGAGAGAGAGGAGATAGAAAGAGAGAGAGAAGAGATAGAGAGAGGAGATAGAGAGAGAGAGGAGATAGAGAGAGAGACGAGATAGAGAGAGAGATAGAGACGGAGGAGAGATAAAGACAGAACAATGGGTAGAGAGATTGAGAGAGATAGAGAGAGGGAGAAAGATAGAGAGCAAAAAGAGGAGGGGAGAGTTAGAGCGGAGATGCAGAGAGATAGAGTGTGTGTATTAGAGGGCGGGGAACACATACAGAGAGAGAGAGAGAGAAAGTGAGAGAAGGGGGAGGGGAAGGGCTTTAGAGAAACAGAGAGAGATATAGAGAGAAACAGAGAGAGAGAGAGAGAGAGAGAGAGA
>OY992887.1:18228844-18236344 GCA_963921405.1 Cepaea hortensis | reverse complement strand
TTGCTTCTTGTCGTTTTCTTTTTCCCTGCTTGATAGCCTTTCTTCTATCTCAGCCTGTATAACAGCCATCCGGACGACATCCTGCTCGATTTTCTGCTGAACTTGCCTCGCCTCGTCCAGGATGCGCTGAGCAGCTGTTATCTGTGTTTCTTGCGTTTTGTTTTTTTCCTCCTCTATGCTGGTGAACTTTGATCGCAGGTCCTTCAGTTGGCCTTCCAGTTGAGCTTTGTCACTCTTGGTGAGTCTATTGGTGGCCTCGTACTGCCTCCTAGCTTCTTTATAGGGCAGGTTAGTCTTGATGGCGATCTTCATAGCTTCCTTGCTGTCTTGGTGGCAGGGGCAGCCGAGATACCTGGTACCGTGGTTGCCGAGGCAGTTGGCGCATTTTCTGTTATTGTTAGGCCTCCTGAAGTCCTTGTCGATCTTTGCGTGCTGGCACTGGCTGTATGGATGAGGTCCAGAGCAGTATCTGCAAACCTCAACCTCACTCTTGCAGGTGGCACGGGTGTGCCAAAACTTCTGGCACTTAGAGCACTGCAGCACTCTGGGTATGTAGTGCTCTGGAACTTGGTCTCTCTTGTCCCACCTGATGTATTGAGGGATAAATCGATCCTCTGATGTGACGACGACGACAGTCGAGGGGATGTTGTTTTTTCCGATAATCCTCTCGGCACTGGTGATCTTGAGTTTGTGGTTTTCCCTGGTCAGCAACTCCCTGATCTGGTCATTGGTGAGATGGGTCTTGACTCGTTTGATGACCCATCTTTTCATCATGTTGTGTCGGCTGGCTTCCAATAGGATGCCGTGGTGGAGCTTGATGTCGGCTTTTTCGTCTTGTGCTATCTTCTTCATAAGTGCTGTGGTCTTTGGGTTGTTGTTGAGGGAGACCACTACTCCCTCGTGTGTCTTGCGCAGCTGGTTGATGCTGAGTCGTCCTAGCTCGTTTTCCAACAGAGTAATTAGCTTGTCTGTTGGTAGCGCCGACAGTTTAGCTTCACCCACGCTTGTCTGTTTGAGCAGTATCCTGCCGGTGAAGTCCTCAGATGTTGCTGTTGTTTCCTCCTGTGTGGAGGTCAAAGGTAGTAGTGGTAGATTGGGCTGCATCGTCTTGGAGCTGGTTGGAACTTCCCGGCTACTACTGGCTTGCGATGTGGGTTGTTCATCAACTGGGACGGCTTCAGCTGGTGTAGGAGCCGGAGTGCTGTTCGTAGATACAGAGTCAGCAGTCGTAGCGTTCTTCTTCGCCTCCGCCTTCTTCTTCCCGTCTGAATATAGCGCATGTCTCTGCGCGGCACTTTTAACGCGAGGCATCCTCTGCGTTAGCTGATAAGGCGACTTGCTCACAATAGCGCGTCGAGTCGTCGATGGGACTTGCATCATCGGAGTGTGGCTACTTATGGTGTTTGAACCACTTGCTGCGTTACAGAGTGGAAGGTGATGCATTTCTCTTCCGCATAGTGGCAGGCGATGAATCATTGTGTCACCACTTTGAGCCGAGCAGCAAAAGCGAGAGCATGCAATGGAAGCATGCTGGATCACCACTGTTCCCCCGACCCCGTTCCAGAAACAAATCACTAAAGAGACTGTGATCTAGATCTCTCCTTACCCCTCTCCAAGTTTAGAAATCTGTGAAATGTGCAAGGCCGATACCGGAAAATCACATATCTGCGCAGAAGAATATTAGAATGAAAACCGTAAATTTATTCCAAACATTAGGCATCGAGAGTCAACAAAAATTTTTTTTTTTTTTTGGGGGGGGGGGGGCGCATTTATCAGAAGAAATAACCTATGAAATTAGTAGAGATAGAGAGTGTGTGGGAGTGAGAGACAGAAACTGACAAAATTGATGGGAAAAGAGAAAGGGAAAGACAGAGAGTTAAATATCTGGATGGCGTGGCCACATGGCACAGTCGAGACAAGAACACATGCGTTATGCACGACTCTGGTGATATCGTGAGATGCGAACAGTGACCGACCACACTTACCGGTAAGGCACATGATGATGCATCAGGTTTTTACACAACTTATACAACCGACTGTCGGTCTCCCTGGTCTAGAGGTTACACGACTTTCTCCGTAATCCCGTATACGCTCGTGAGTAAAGTGACGTGCTGTAGAATCGGTAGCGGTTTTCTCCTGGTCGGTAACTTACGGGGTATGTGAGCCGGTTGCTCAGAAAGAAATGGCAAACTACTGAGCATAATCTTGCCAATAAATCGACAATCAGCTGAAAGTTGCTGATGTTGACAACGATGTCCTGTAAAGGATATGCGAACAAAAATAAACACCAAAAAAAAAAAAACAATACAACCGACTGGCTGAGATTAGGCTTTGGCAGAAGACGGAAAGAAGGACAGACAGACAATGAAAAAACAAATTTGAAAATAATATATAGAAAGAAATAGAATAAGAAAATATATAATTTACTGCACGTATGAACGATTTTTACAGCAATATTTTAAAAAGGTAGAAAACGACATTTGCATGAATATGTGGTTAGAAGCTATGAACAAATTGGGAATATCAGTTCACTGGGTGAACATTTCAAAAGGTAACCACGCGTTGATCTTTGCACTTATCCTATTAACTAAGGATGCTTTTATCTTCAGCTGGGGGGAATTACCAGTCCATGCCACCGCTGTTATCTTAATATAGAGTTTCGCCATTGTAATGTTTTAGATTAGAGTTCGAGGTAAACATTACGTAGAGTATTGCCTCTGTAGTGAAGTGGGTTTCTCAATGAAACAATTCTTTGTTTAATAAATTCAGTCGCCAAAAAAATAGAAGGGTTGAACCTGATAAAAATGGATGGCGCAAAATGGGAAGTAGGGGTGGGTCACAGTTATAACATCAAAGTTGTTAATATGGTAGCAGACGTGTTGTATTATATATCAAGTTAAAGCAGGATACTTCGGGAAAACTACTGTGTCGATATTTTAATTGAGACATCATTTCGCAAGGACAGCATTTCGGTGCTATATCAGCTCATGGCAGATACGGGAAGTCCCTTAAGACGATTTATCATCTCCTGGCAATTATTTAGTTTATTAATTAGTTAAAAGACGAGATGGTTTGATATTTGCAATATGTATACAGTATAACTCAGTAGCCGGTCATAGAGCTACCGTACAACAATAGACGGAACTACCTGCTTTCTGTTAGCTCCCAGGTCGACACAGCCCAAAACTGGTAGTAGATATTTTAGGTCCACCACCATCATCAACAAGTAAAGTGTAGGTTATTACACCATGTCATGAATGTAATATTATCATGTTTATATGAATGTATATGTTGTAGTCGCAAATGGAAAGAAAATAAAAACACACTCACACAACGCACCTTGTAAATACACATTGTTTTGTACGAAATGAAAGTTTACAACAACAAACAAAGTAAAGAAAAGAAAATGTTTTGGGAAGTAAAAGAGACCGGTGTGATACTAACCACATCAGCCACCAGGTGCCGATTGTTCTATAAATAGACGGGACTAGCATCGTATTCCCAACGCCCATTGAAGCACGTAAAATGTACCTCTGCTGACTGACTTGAATATCATTAATACATTGATCTCATCATCTCATCTCAATCTTGTTCCTCTTGTACCTTGCGGTGTCGAGGTGAAGTTTAAACAGTGGGAGAGTGTCCAATTATGGGCTTCATGTATCGATATTCCCATGGACTCTGTTATTCCCTGTGTCCATCGTTTATGTGGTCGGCCTCTTCCTCTGTTTTCATCTGGTCTGTACATCATTGCTTGTTGTGGTATACTGTTAGTTGGTAACCTACTTGCATGGCCAAACCATTTGACTTGCTGCCTTCTAATAAAATCTAGTACGGCTACAACCCCTAACTTTCATTTCTTCATTTCTGATCTTATCTCTTCTTATTACATTGAGTATTCTTCTCAGGAGCCTCATTTCTGTTGTGGTGATTTTTCTTTTCTCTTCTTCTGTCATTGTCCAGGTTTGGCATTGGTAACATAGGGTTGGTAGCAAGATTGTGTTGTAAAGTGCTTTCTTAGTAGTTATTGATACATGTTTGTTCTTTAGTATTGATGCCATTTGTCCAATGAGTTGGTTTGCCTTATCGCGCATCTATTTTCGATCGCGCCTTCTGATTTGTCATTTGATGATATACTTCTTAGGTACTTGAAACGCTTTACTTGTTTCAAGGGATGTTCGTTTAAGTGAATCGTTGTTGCGATTTCTTCTTTAGCTACAGTCATTACCAATACATTGATAATAACAATAAATAATAACACAAAGGGTTGATTGCTCAAACCATCAACTAGCATCACTGGCCCTACATCAAAGAAGATCTGATATGAGAGCAAGAGGACGCCCGAGAAGAAAATGGATTAACGACATCAAAGACATTGTACAATCACATGGGAAAGTCAATTATTCCTCTCCATAACGATTGACGGCAAAAGTAGATGATGATAATGATTGATCAGTCTCTCAGCACAATTTTGTAACCATTTTCAACTGTATTCAATCACACAATTTGGTTCTATCGTGATACACGCGGCATTCAACCACATAACTTTGTATTATCGTGATAGACGCGATATTCAACCACACAATTTGGTCTTATCGTGAT
Source organism: Cepaea hortensis (assembly GCA_963921405.1). NCBI lineage: Eukaryota > Metazoa > Mollusca > Gastropoda > Stylommatophora > Helicidae > Cepaea > Cepaea hortensis. The sequence goes on along the minus strand of OY992887.1, from coordinate 18,231,742 downwards.
TTACACGGTACTCGACCACTTAATTTGTTCTTACCGTGATTGACGCGGTATTTGAACACACAATTTGGTATTCTCGTAATTGACGCTGTATTCTGTCAAAACTGTCATTTACTGTCAATATAGTACCTTGCGGTGTATGGCAGAGGGGTCTTTGAGCCTGAGGAATTAAGGCCGCCTGGCTAGTGCAGTCGCCGCGAACTGTGCAGGTTAAGATTTTCTTTTTGCCCCCGACAGAAAAAAATCCGACACCTTACCGAGGGATTGAACCCGGGCCTCTCGAATGAGAGACCGGCGTTCTAGCCTCTCGGCCAGTATTCGATCACACATATTGTGTGTGTTCAATGTTCCTCCATGCAGTTGTATCTGTGGGTGTTTGATGCTCCTCCACGACCTTGTATCTGTGTATGTTTGATGTTCCTCCATGACATTGTATCTGTATGTGTTTTATGTTCCTCCATGACATTGTATCTGTATATGTTTGATGTTCCTCCATGACATTGTATCTGTATATGTTTGATGTTCCTCCATGACGTTGTATCTGTGTGTGTTTGATGTTCCTCCATGACATTGTATCTGTGTATGTTTGATGTTCCTCCATGACGTTGTATCTGTGTATGTTTGATGTTCCTCCATGACGTTGTATCTGTGTATGTTTGATGTTCCTCCATGACGTTGTATCTGTATATGTTTGATGTTCCTCCATGACGTTGTATCTGTGTATGATTGATGTTCCTCCATGACGTTGTATCTGTGTGTGTTTGATGTTCCTCCATGACATTGTATCTGTATATGTTTGATGTTCCTCCATGACGTTGTATCTGTGTATGTTTGATGTTCCTCCATGACGTTGTATCTGTATATGTTTGATGTTCCTCCATGACATTGTATCTGTATATGTTTGATGTTCCTCCATGACGTTGTATCTGTATGTGTTTTATGTTTCTCCATGACATTGTATCTGTATATGTTTTATGTTCCTCCATGAGATTGTATCTGTATATGTTTTATGTTCCTCCATGACGTTGTATCTGTATGTGTTTTATGTTCCTCCATGACGTTATATCTGTGTATGTTTGATGTTCCTCCATGACGTTGTATATGTATATGTTTGATGTTCCTCCATGACATTGTATCTGTATATGTTTTATGTTCCTCCATGACATTGTATATGTATATGTTTGATGTTCCTCCATGACATTGTATCTGTATATGTTTTATGTTCCTCCATGACATTGTATATGTATATGTTTGATGTTCCTCCATGACATTGTATCTGTATATGTTTGATGTTCCTCCATGACGTTGTATCTATGTATGTTTGATGTTCCTCCATGACGTTGTATCTGTATATGTTTGATGTTCCTCCATGACGTTGTATCTGTGTATGTTTGATGTTCCTCCATGACGTTGTATCTGTGTATGTTTGATGTTCCTCCATGACATTGTATCTGTATATGTTTGATGTTCCTCCATGACGTTGTATCTGTGTATGTTTGATGTTCCTCCATGACGTTGTATCTGTATATGTTTGATGTTCCTCCATGACATTGTATCTGTATATGTTTGATGTTCCTCCATGACGTTGTATCTGTATGTGTTTTATGTTTCTCCATGACATTGTATCTGTATATGTTTTATGTTCCTCCATGACATTGTATCTGTATATGTTTGATGTTTCCCCATGACGTTGTATCTGTATGTGTTTTATGTTCCTCCATGACGTTGTATCTGTGTATGTTTGATGTTCCTCCATGACGTTGTATATGTATATGTTTGATGTTCCTCCATGACATTGTATCTGTATATGTTTTATGTTCCTCCATGACATTGTATCTGTATATGTTTGATGTTCCTCCATGACGTTGTATCTGTATATGTTTGATGTTCCTCCACGACATTGTATCTGTATGTGTTTTATGTTCCTCCATGACATTTTATTTGTGCCTGGACACATATTAGACTGGATCCACCTGGCAGCACAGAAACATTTATTAAAACAATCCCCGCATTGAAAAATAAGTGGGGGGTGGGGGGGGGGGGGTGATCGAAACCCATGACCATCTTGGCGACAGGCAAAGTGTCTAACCAATGTGCCACAACGGTTCTGTTACCTTACTACAACTGAACACTGCTCTGTTTCAAATGGACCATGCACGTGGTATTGTTGAAAGCTTGTGGTTCAGTTGTGAAATAAGGTAATATTTGCATATCCCCCCTAATTCTCTCTGACGCTGTCACTGTTGTACTCTCTCTCTCTCTCTCTCTCTCTCTCTCTCTCTCTCTCTCTCATTCTCGCTCAATTGCTCACTCTCTCACTCACTCACTCACTCACTCACTCCCTCACTCATCCACCCACCCACCCACTTACTGACACTTACTCTCTCAGTGACTCATTTTCACACACCCTCTCATTCTCTATCTTTCTTCCTCCCTCCCTCTCACATTCTCTCTCAGGTGTTTATCTTGCACCGAATATGTTTATTGACGTCACGTTATTCGGTGTTGTAATGTGCAGTTTATTTACCACACATGTGTGCGTGTTTACAAGATTACAAGAAAAAAAAACATACACGCACAAATATGTTATCTTTCGCCCAGTACTTCTTATGCTGTTCCAGACATGTTCACACCGTATCCTCTTTCACCTTCACCTTAACAATCTTCTTCAGCTGTTTCTTTGCTTCTTCTCCTCGACCTGATATTTTATTTTCTACCCCTTCGCTGCTTCCTCCTCCTTTTCCTGCGCCATGTGCTCCTGTTCCACCTACTCCTCCGTCCGCTTCAGTAAGAACTTTGGAAGAAGAAGAAGAAGAAGAAGAAGAAGAAGAAGAAGAAGAAGAAGAAGAAGAAGAAGAAGAAGAAGAAGAAGAAGAAGAAGAAGAAGAAGAAGAAGAAGAA
>OY992887.1:18198844-18226344 GCA_963921405.1 Cepaea hortensis | reverse complement strand
CTCACTTGTATTAGTTGACTTCCCCTGGTGTTTCCCACGTTTTACACCGTTCTATCCTGTTCCTTACTCTTTTCTTTTTTTCCTCTCGTACCCATTTCCTCCTTGTCTTCATTAATTTCCTCGTTTTCCGGATATTTCTACGCAACTTCCAACTGCTGCTGCTGCTGAAAAAAAAAAAAAAAAAACAAAAAAAAAAAAAACAAAAAAAAAAAAAAAAAAAAAAAACATGATTCGCCATCTCACACGTTAACCAGAGTCGTGGATCAGCTCAGTGTTCATCTCTCAACCATGCCACGTGGTCAAGCCATCCAGGTAGTTACTTCTCTGCCTCCCTCTTGTTTTTTCCACCCCAATCTTGCCAGTTGTCACGAAGTTCTCCAATTTATGTCTTCTCATAACGTTCCCAAAAAATTGTGACTGTTTACGTCTCATTCTCAATTAGTTTACGGTGTTCATTTATTTCTTGTAGTACTTGGTCATTGGTTTTTCGGTCTGTCCATGGTATTCTTTGCTTTTTCATCAGAAACCGCATTTCCACAGCCATCAGCTGTTTTTCAGCTTGTTTGCTCATTGTCCCCGCTTCACATTCATACAAAAGTACAGGTTCTATGTAGCACTTTGACACTCTTTTTCTCGTTACAAATGACATCTTTTTATAGGTCAGTATGTTTTCCATCTTGCAAAAGGCTATCTTCGCCATGGAGATTCTTGTTCTTATCTCTTCAAAATCTTCTTCATCCCATCTGATGTAATGTCTGTTCCGAGATAATTGTACCGATTCAATTCATTAAGAATATTCACACTTACTTGTATATTACATTGTGGTATTTCGTTCTTCCTAGTGACGATCATAATCTGTGTCTTCTTACAACTTAATTCTAACCCTAGTTGTTCACTGTGTGCAACAATCGCATCTACTAAATGTTGCAGATCCTGCTCATTGTCTGCGATCAATACTGTATCATCTGCATATCTAATTTTATTGATGTTCCGTCCTCCAAAGGTGATTTCTCTCATACCTTCTACATTTCTGAAAATATTTTCACTGAATATCAAAAAAATAATTATGGCCGCTTGTTATTTCCAATGTATGCTTGATTGATTGATTGATTGATTGATTTAGGAACCGACATCACAGCATTCAGGACATTCCCATAAGCGCTCCGTCCCCATCCTCAGCAGCCAGCGAAGAGTTCCAACACTAATAGTTCCAGTAGCAATCTGATTATATGTCCGTCTCGCCTTCCCTCCGAGCGCCGAGCGTCGGCCAGATCCCCTCGTCACTCCTCGCTGTCGCATTCTTGCCAGACTATGGTGATCCATCTGCTCCTCCGAGGTGTACACGTGCTCCCACAAGGCCGCAACCACGTCTGCCTTGTCATGTATCAATACTCCACCAAATTTTGCAGAGCCAGCCAATCTGTCCACCTGTTCATTCCCCAGCACACCGGCATGCCCAGGAGAAAAGATCCAGGTGATGCTTACTACCCGTGACCTCCGAAGCTAAGCAAGCCACTCTGCACGAAGCCTACCTGTTCTCACCCTTCTCAGCATGCTTTCTGAGTCAGTTACAATCACAATGTGTGTATGTCTCGTGTTTTCTATCCAGCGGAAAGCTGCACTGACCGCCTCCACATCCATTCTTAAGCTAGATGTAGTGTTATCATACGCCAGGCTCTCCTGCACCAAACGCCGACCATTAGTTTTTGCCAAGAACCCCCAGGCACTTCTCCTACCTCTCAACACTGACCCATCCGTGTAGATCAGTGTTTCCCAACCTTTTTTGTACCGTGCCCCACTTAAGCCTTTCTAAAATTCATATTGCCCCCCTCCCCCGCCCCATGCCCCCCCCCCCCCCCTCAACATATACATTATTTTTAATATTCAAAAATTGAAATGTTCACTAAAGAAACTTGAATGATACGTTTTAGGAAGAAATCACTAGGTAATTATTGAGCAAACACAGTAAGTAAATTTTCAAAACATATAATGGAGAACTGAAATTCAAGTACAAAATAATTTTAATGAAAGATTTTTCTATATTATTTTAATTATTAGTAATTATTTATTATTTAAATTTAGTGAGATCCTTACGCTTGATGCTTGCTGCAAAGAGATCTTATGTCAGGTTCCAATTTAGTTAACTTCAGTCTCAAGTCTCCCTGTTTTGTTATATTCAGCCGATTTCTTCCATTTTCGAATTGCCCCCCTTAACAGTCAAATTGCCCCCCTGTGGGGCGTGGGCCCCACGTTGGGAAACACTGGTGTAGATAATCACATCACCCGGGCGAGAATTTTCCTGAATTAGTTGCTGAATTTCCAGTTCCGTGGCCCCTGCTGGCCACTCCCTGCACTCCCGACTCAATGTTATTACAACTCTGCACAAGTCTGACTGCACGGCTGGCACTCTGACCCACTCCTCTCCTCGCCTGATGTTCTCCAAGGGGCACACCTGTCTGATCGTATCCTCCGCCTGAGCCATCCATGATTTCCCTCTTATCAGTCTCTGACCCTTAACTACGTCCAGCGCCTCATGCAACGGGTGATCTGTGTCTGCAGCTACTCTGAGGTATGCCTTCGCTTGCATCACATTGTGCCTACCAGCAACAGTCGGCAGACCAAGGATGTAACGCATACACACTACTGGAGTGTCTCTGGTGCATCCCAGAATGAGCCGCATAGCTTCGTTCTGTATGCGCTCTAATTTCACCAGCTGACTCTCTGAGACAGTGAGCATTCCTAGTCCATAATCAATGACTGAGAGGATCAAGTGCTGGTATAGTGTGAAGAGCATTCTCTGCTCTGTGTCCATTGCAGCCATAGTTTTAAGTGCACTGAGTCCCTTTTGAGATCTTGCCACAACCGTCTCCACATGGTCCTTGAAGGACAGACTCCTGTCAAATGTGATTCCCAGATACTTCAGTTTGTTCTCTCTGTTGACGCTTCTACCATCTATCGTGAGGCTTGGGGCATCATCTCTCACAATCCTGTTGTCCAGAGAGCACCACAACACCGCCGCCTTTTCCGGGTTGATGACAGCACTCATTTCAGTGCACCAGTCAATCACTTTGTCCACTGTCACCTGTAGCTCCTGGGCTGTTTGATCCCTATTTCTCCCCAGCCTATATGCAAGAATATCATCTGCAAATGTTAGTATCCTTCCAACCCCTGGTGCTTCTAGGTTTGCAATTTTGCTCGTATACACATTAAAGAGCACCGGTGAGATTGCAGATCCCTGTGGCAGTCCCGGGGTTAAAATATGTGGCTCTGAGGTCCATGCGCCTAGACGGAGAGCAACTTGACGAGAATGCAGGACGGCTGCTATCCAGTTCACCAACCAGGGATTGACCCCCTTCTCCACAAGTGCGGTCATCAAAATATCATTGCGAACTCTATTGTACGCATCTTCGAGATCAAGCGCTGCCGCCATCAATATATGCTTTTGCAAGTCTAAGGTCTTTCCCATCAATTTGTAGATCTGCAGGCATCTTTATCATGTTGACATGTCTTACTTTATTGAAAGCCTTTGTGTAGTCAATAAATTATATTCATGTAAAATTTTCATGTAGTTGTGTCGGTGTGTGTTGCTTGATTCTGTGATAATGATCTCCGTTGGGAGATCGAAAGGCAGAGACAGAAAGAGAAGTAGAAGAAAAGAATGGAATTTGCTCAGCTGAGTTGGGTTGAATCAAGAACCGGCATCATAGCATCCGGGATATTCCCATACGTGCTCCGTCCTCATCTTCAACAACCAGCGAAGAGTCTCAATACAATGGTGCCCGTTAGATCGTGTTCTAGTAAAACTTACGGTTAATATCTCGTTGTTGTGATTCACTAATTGTATATTTCGTATCTAAGAACACTCTTTCATTCTTGTAAGCGTATTATTTTCTGTTCTAAGGAAAATCCAATCTTCTTACTTCCATTTCCATTCTAATCACCACTTCGACCCGTGCTGTATCATTGTCCCTACAAAAGCTTGACTCTCCCGATCACCATAAGCGTGATCCTCACGATAGCCTTACCCGTGACCCTCTCGATATTCATCCACGTGACCCCCTCGATCTCCATAAGAATAATTTAGAAGGAAATGAACTGTCAGTCAAACCGAATTCACGCAGACCTGAGTAACGTGACATTGCATGGGCTTGAGCTATTTTCTATCGACTCTCCAGATTAAACTATGGTATTAAAGGACCCGGCTTGGCAGATGGACTAACGGGGATGTTTTCAATCCCCATCGAGACAGCTTTTATAAAATTTACCTGGGCCTTTCGGTCAACCCAGCCTCAGAATAATTAAATAAGACGGATAAGAAAGGATTCTTTTACCTGTCTTAAGGTGCACTTGGTACATGATGCTAGAATATAATTTATATCACGACGGCCGACTTTACTTATTCAGACATTTTCTGATATTCAGTTTATGAAGGGTCGACTTGGGAGCCAGGTTAATTTTAAAAAAAAATCCGCGCTGATAGTGATTTGAACCCATGACCCTCGACCTAGAGACGCGGGTTCTAGCCTAAAAATGGGTACCAAATTATAGTTTAGGAAAACAAAGAGACCAGCGTTCATATAGAGTACATCACTAATCGAATGCCAATTGGTTTATGAAAATACGAGGCTAGCATCATATAGCCAATGTGTCTCAAGGTGTTGAAAAGGGTGAAACCGTTTGAAGCGAGGGAATGTGAAATGTCAACAACTCAAATTGCATCCAGGCACTCGCGCCACTTCATTCACACCTCAACGACACTTCATGTGTGAATGAACATCATCTATTTTATTTCAGGCGAACCTGCTATATTTACATACACAATATCAGGCGGTAATTGCCTGCCTAAATATACATGTCGCCTTTGCTCACAACAACCCGTACATACTCAAATACAATCTCACACTCGCGAATTATAACATGCGCTCTTATAAACTACACATTGGCTTTCGGAAAACAATCACACGTCCTGTCTGGAAGATTGTCGTGTCCTGTCTGAATAACCTCAGTCCACTCGCTGCCCTTGTCGTTCTAAATTCCGTGCGGTCAGCAAAACCTCGTGCTGTAACACTCGTCACGTCGTACAGTAGTCCTGTCTGTGTCAACCTTGGGTTGTCCTACTGCTAACTCTGTTTACGGGTGTTGTCCCGTGAACTAGCATCCCCCGTCCCATCCTCGGGGTTAGACCCGCTAATGTCCTAGATCTGACACGTCCGTGTCCTCATCTAAGTCCTGTGTTATAACTGTCCTAAGTTATCCCTTGCGGTCTGTCTCTATTCTATCTATTCCCTAGTAGAGGTCCTTATCTACGTCCTATCTGTCCTTACCCCTTATTCTGTCTCCTGTCCTATCTATGTCCTACCTAACACGTTGACATGAAACAAATACCGCGGCCCTGGGGAGTGAGAATATGAAGGATATTACACAGCAGTCAGATTGTGCGTTGCGAGGTACTGTTTCATCAATAGGTACTATGTTACTTTGGGAATAGGGGAATTTATGAATGAATAAGTGAATAAATGCGCGAATTAGTAAATGAGTAAATGAATAAATCAGTCAATGAATAAATTATAGAGTGAGTGAATGTGTGAATGAATGAACCACTTAATAAATGAATGATTATATAAGTCAGTGCGTCATGGAATAAAAACATAAATTAATGAATGAGGGATCTTTAAAGCGACTTAGTGAATTCTTGAAACACTGAGTCGATGAATGAATAAGTGAGTGAAGGAAAGAATATGTGAAAGAATTACTGAATGAATGATTGAAAGTTCAACATATACCAGATCCTACCCCGGGTACAATTATATATAATTTGAAAATGTTGGGTATCCTTTGCTGTCTTTGCAACCAGCCCTACGTTTATTTACTAGGCAATTTTACATTCAGTAGCTTGCCATTGCTTTCTGAACGAGAACTTAAAGTTTAGTCCAACTTAATGCACGTATAGGATTTGAACCCAGGACCCCACCACCAGGGTACCGGAAGTTTTAGATCTAGTGCGCTTAGCCTATGGGCCACGAAGACTTGGTGTACACTTAACCTCGGACAAATATACAAATACGTTGAGCGGAACGTTACAAGAACACGCGGTAAAACATATTGGCCACAAGCTGCGTTCATTTCCTGGTTACTTCCTGTAAAGAATGCAAAAGCGGAGTCTGGAGAAAAGGTGGGGTGTCCCAACGTAATGGCTGCCGGCAACACATTTGAATGTAGGTTTCCTCTGAATGTTTCAGTGGTTGGTGCGGAGGCATGTCTGTGGGTTTCCTCTGAATGTTTCAGTGATTGGTGCGGAGGCATGTCTGTGGGTTTCCTCTGAATGTTTCAGTGATTGGTGCGGAGGCATGTCTGTGGGTTTCCTCTGAATGTTTCAGTGGGTGGTGCGGAGGCATGTCTGTGGGTTTCCTCTGAATGTTTCAGTGGTTGGTGCGGAGGCATGTCTGTGGGTTTCCTCTGAATGTTTCAGTGGTTGGTGCGGAGGCATGTCTGTGGGTTTCCTCTGAATGTTTCAGTGGTTGGTGCGGAGGCATGTCTGTGGGTTTCCTCTGAATGTTTCAGTGATTGGTGCGGAGGCATGTCTGTGGGTTTCCTCTGAATGTTTCAGTGATTGGTGCGGAGGCATGTCTGTGGGTTTCCTCTGAATGTTTCAGTGATTGGTGTGGAGGCATGTCTGTGGGTTTCCTCTGAATGTTTCAGTAATTGGTGCGGAGGCATGTCTGTGGGTTTCCTCTGAATGTTTCAGTGATTGGTGCGGAGGCATGTCTGTGGGTTTCCTCTGAATGTTTCAGTGATTGGTGCGGAGGCATGTCTGTGGGTTTCCTCTGAATGTTTCAGTGATTGGTGCGGAGGCATGTCTGTGGGTTTCCTCTGAATGTTTCAGTGGTTGGTGCGGAGGCATGTCTGTGGGTTTCCTCTGAATGTTTCAGTGGTTGGTGCGGAGGCATGTCTGTGGGTTTCCTCTGAATGTTTCAGTGATTGGTGCGGAGGCACGTCTGTGGGTTTCCTCTGAATGTTTCAGTGGTTGGTGCGGAGGCATGTCTGTGGGTTTCCTCTGAATGTTTCAGTGATTGGTGCGGAGGCATGTCTGTTGGTTTCCTCTGAATGTTTCAGTGATTGGTGCGGAGGCATGTCTGTGGGTTTCCCATGAATGTTTCAGTGATTAGTGCGGAGGCATGTCTGTGGGTTTCCTCTGAATGTTTCAGTGATTGGTGCGGAGGCATGTCTGTGGGTTTCCTCTGAATGTTTCAGTGGTTGGTGCGGAGGCATGTCTGTGGGTTTCCTCTGAATGTTTCAGTGGGTGGTGCGGAGGCATGTCTATGGGTTTCCTCTGAATGTTTCAGTGGGTGGTGCGGAGGCATGTCTGTGGGTTTCCTCTGAATGTTTCAGTGATTGGTGCGGAGGCATGTCTGTGGGTTTCCTCTGAATGTTTCAGTGGTTGGTGCGGAGGCATGTCTGTGGGTTTCCTCTGAATGTTTCAGTGATTGGTGCGGAGGCATGTCTGTGGGTTTCCTCTGAATGTTTCAGTGGTTGGTGCGGAGGCATGTCTGTGGGTTTCCTCTGAATGTTTCAGTGGTTGGTGCGGAGGCATGTCTGTGGGTTTCCTCTGAATGTTTCAGTGGTTGGTGCGGAGGCATGTCTGTGGGTTTCCTCTGAATGTTTCAGTGATTGGTGCGGAGGCATGTCTGTGCAGGGGTCTGAGTTTAACTCCAGCTGAAGGCGGTTTGTTTTCTCGACCCACTCTTATATATCATTCATTTAACGATGTCTCCTCCTCCTTCTGTCCTTCTCGTTATTCTTCTTTTCCTGCCTGCCTGCCTTCCTTCCTTCCTTCCTCTCTCCCTCCCTCCCTCCCTCCGTTCCTTCCTTCCTTCCTCCCTTCCTCATGTTCCATAAATTAGTTCTTCTGCTTCTTCTACGCTAACCCAACCCGTGGGGTCTTTCTCTTAGCGACTACCCAGACATACATGAATAATGCAGTGACCGAACATCCGTTAAACTTGATCCTGATAACTTCCGGCGTTCAGTATCTCCCTTGGGAAATAGAAGGAGGCAACACCATAACACTGGTTACCTCCGCACGGAAATCAATACATTCTGATACCCCGTCGTGCATGATACACCCACTTAGCAATTACTGTTTGATTGGAAACGGCTCAATTCAGACCAATGAAAATGCTGTATAGAAAACGATAGACAATTACCCGAGGATCAAAGGCGTTTGCTTATTGCTTGGGATAAGGCAATGAACACCAATGGGATTGAAATATTAAATGGGTTATTTTCCCGATAGGAGAGGGAAAATGAGAGAGTAGAGAGAGAATAACACACACACACACACACACACACACACACACACACACACAAGCATCAACACACAATAAGAGAGAACAACAGAGAGAGAGAGAGAGAGAGAGAGAGAGAGAGAGAGAGAGAGAGAGAGAGAGAGAGAGAGAGGATTGATTGATTGATTGATCTAGGAACCGACATCACAGCATTCGTGGATTCCCATAAGCGCCCCGTCCCCATCCTCAGCAGCCAGCGAAGAGTTCCAACACCAATAGTGCTAGTAGCAATCTGATTATATGTCCGTCTCGCCTTTCCTCTGAGCGTCGAGCGGCGGCCAGATTCCCTCGTCACTCCTCGCTGCCTCATTCTTGCCAACCATGATGATCCATTTGCTCGTTTGAGGTGTATCGTGCTCCCACAAGGCCGCAACCACGTCTGCCTTGTCATGCATCAATACTCCACCAAGTTTTGCAGAGCCAGCCAATCTGTCCGCCTGTTCATTCCCCAGCACACCGGCATGCCCCGGAGAAAATATCCAGACGATGCTTGCCACCCGTGACTTACGATGCGAAGCAAGCCACTCTGCACGAAGCTTGCCTGTCCCCACCTTCCTCAGCATGCTTTCTGAGTCAGTTATAATCAGGATGTCTGTGTGTGTGTGTGTGTGTGTGTGTGTGTGTGTGTGTGTGTGTGTGTGTGTGTCGTATTCTCGATCCAGCGGAAAGCTGCAGTGACCCCCCCACCTCCATTCTTAAGCTAGATGCTGTGGTATCATATGCCAGGCTCTCCTGCACAAACGTCGGCCATTAGTTTTTGCTATGAACCCCCAGGCACTTTTCCTACCTCTCAACACCGAACCATCTGTGTAGGTAACCACATCACCCGAGCGAGCATTATCCTGAATTAGTTAGCCCTTTCTTGTTAGGAGAGAGGGAGAAAGTAAGATAGAGAGACACACAGAGAGAGAGAGAGAGAGAGAGAGAGAGAGAGAGAGAGAGAGGAGAGAGAGAGAGAGAGAGAGAGAGAGAGAGAGAGTACAGGGAAAAAAGACAGACGTGCGTACCTATGTGACTATGTGCGTGCCTACGTACGTGCGTGCGTGACTACGTTCGTTCTTGCGTTTGTACGTGAGTACATGACTAATTACATGCGTGCGTGCGTGCTTGAGTATGTGACTGCGTTCGTGCATGGGAACCTTCGTAATTATGAACATGAAGGTAGGTAGATGAATGGATAGATGGGCGCATGGGGTAGCAGACAGACAGACAGAAAGACAGCCAGACAGCCAGACAGCCAGACAGACAGACAGACAGACAGATACATTAATAGAGATTTGTCTTAAAAATAAATCTCGCTGATTCAAGTAAAACACACTGACACAACTACACCTGGGCCGCCACCTAACAAGCCCAGGTGTAATGTAGTGTATTATTCCCCTGTAGTGTAATGTAGTGTATTATTCCTCTGAGAGCTACAGAAGACACCAAGAAGGGCATCAAAGAACGCTCTGACAATGGGTGGTCGTTCTTGGCAGGTGGCCTCATGTTTTTATCTCCCCTGTGCTTGATGACATACTTTGCAGTTCAATGGTTCTCAAATTCTGCCACCGAACCACTAGTCCCGAGAATAAATAGATTATCCAGTGCATTCCCTCTACATCAAAAACGACAACCATAACATCAAACATGTGGAGTAATAATTGTATTTGCTAAGTAATTATTTTAAGAAGTACGCATTCGGCACACAATACAGAGGCATTTCACTGTTGAGTCATACTGGGAAAATATTTTGCAAAATTCTTGAAAAAAGATTACGAACTACTTTAGAACCCCAGCTAAGCGAAACGCAGCTTGGATTTAGGAAAAACAAAGGATGCACAGACGCCATTTTTGCTCTTAGACAACTTATAGAAAAATCAATTGAATTCAATGAAACACTCTACTTAGCCTTTGTTGACCAAGAAAAGGCATTTGATAGGGTAGATAGAAACAAGCTGTGGGAAATCCTTAAACAATATGGAGTGAGTACACATCTAACAAACCTATGTAGAAGTTTATACGACAACAGTGAATGCATAGTGAGAGCAACTGGAGGACACTCAGAACCCTTCACCATAAGATCTGGAGTACGACAAGGTTGTGTCCTGTCCCCTCTCTTGTTCATAACATATATAGACAACATATGTAAAGAAACCAGCCAAGCAGAGACAGCAAGAATACCGCATGACGAGAACACAGAAGAAGAACCATCTGCAAATCTAACCATTAGAGAACTCCTGTTTGCGGACGACCAAGCACTAATAGCAAAATCAGAAGCTGAATTACAAGACCACATGAATAGTCTAAACGAAATGTGTAGGGAACATAACATGAAAATTAGCACAAGCAAAACAGAGGTAATGACTATAACTAAAGAAGAACAAACAGCAACAATTCACCTAAACGAACATCCCTTGAAACAAGTAAAGAGCTTCAAGTACCTAGGAAGTATAATATCATCAAATGGCAGATCAGAAGACGAGATCGAAAATAGGTGCAATAAGGCAAATCAACTCATTGGACAAATGGCACCAATACTAAAGAACAAACATGTATCAATAACTACTAAGAAAGCACTTTACAACACAATCTTCCTACCAACTCTGTGCTACCAATGCCAAACCTGGACAATGACAGAAAAAGAGAAAAGAAAAATCACAACAACAGAAATGAGGTTCCTGAGAAGAATACTCAACGTATCAAGAAGAGATAAGATCAGAAATGAAGAAATCAGGACTAAAGTGGGGGTTAAAGCTGCTCTAGATTTTATTAGAAAGCAGCAAGTCAAATGGTTTGGCCATGCAAGTAGGCTACCAGTCAACAGCATGCCACAACAGGCAATGACGTACAGACCAGATGGAAACAGAGGAAGAGGCCGACCACGTAAACGCTGGACGGAGGGAATAACAGAATCCATGGGAATGTCGATATACGAAGCCCATAACCGGGCACTCTCACGAAGTTTATACTTCACCTCGACACCGCAAGGTACAAGAGGAACATGATGAGATGAGAGATTCGGCAGAATGGGACGAATATCTTTGATGAAAAAATAGTTACAAATAAGGAATCCTAGAACAATTGAAAAATAAAAAAGGCTATGAATAAGGAAATGCATACGGAAACTATGAGATATTTTGATAACATCAGACGGTAAAATACGACAACCATAATAGTGATAACAATTGTGGCAAAAGAATGTACACAGCTGTATGGATTATATAGACAGAGAATACCAAGATATGGTCAGGATACAATCTAGCAGAATGTGCAACATCAATATATGGTGAAGATACAGCCTAGATGAACGTAAAAAATCATCAAGATATAGTAAAGACACAGCCTAGCAGAAAGTACAACAATATCAAGATATGAACAGGATACAGCCTAACAGAATGTACAACAACATCAACATATGGTAAAGATACAGCCTAGCAGAATGTACAACAATATCAAGGTATGGTCAAGACACAGTCTAGCAGAATTTACAACAATATATAGAAATGGTCAAGACACAGTATAGCAGAATGTACAACAATATCAAGATATGGTTAAGGCACAGTTTAGCAGAATGTACAACACTATCAAGATATGGTCAAGACACAGTCTAGCACAGTGGTTCTCAACCGGTGGGGAATTCCCCCTCAGGGGGGAATTTTGGGGTTTCCTGGGGGGGGGGGGGAATGAAGATTATTTCAATATTGCGTTAATACAAGAACCGATTACTTGATCTTGTTTTTCCCTTCATACTTTACGGTTCTGTACGTCTATCCCTTCTAAAATTCATTTTATAAAGTAAGCAGACCCACAAATCACGTTTTATGTGGACGTCTAGACTTGTTTTAGTATGTGCTATTAAATTTAGCTTCAATTATTACGTATACTGTGTAGGGACAGGGGAAAATTTTAGGAAGGAAATACGAAGGAGGGGGGGGGGATGACGTTCTAAAAATATGGTGAGGGGGGGGGGGGGAAATGACGTCCTAAAAGTATGGTGAAGGGGAGCATGGGCCAAAAAAGGTTGAGAACCACTGGTCTAGCAGAATGTACAACAATATCAAGATATCGTTAAGGCACAGTCTAGCATCTAGCAGAACGTACAACAATATCATGATATAGACAGGACATAGTCTAGCAGAGAGTACAACAATATCAGGATATTGACAGGACATAGTCCAGCAGAAAGTACAAAGAAGACCCAGGACACACATTTCTGCAAGTCCATAGCCCCAACATTTATTGCGATGATGGTACAAGCAGGTGATAGTGATTATGACAATGGTGGATATCAAATATTTCTATGGAATAGTATAGGCATAGTCGATAGTGCGCTTGCCTACAAGCACAGTGGCCGGGTTCAACTCCAAGCGGATATTAGTATATCATTCGAATAAGTACAGTCAAACCTCTGTTTTTGTCGATAATCCGTCCGAAAACAATCGGTGAAATCCGAAACAGACGAAAACCGAAGCAATTATTTTCATATGAATCAATGTAACTAAAATTAATTTGTTCTAGACACTCCAAAATACACACCAAAACCACATTTTATAGAGAATAAATATAGTGTTTAATAATATTTTTCGGCCTCAGACTTGTTCAAACTCGCACCTTTGCCGTGCCCAGTAACACTGTGTATACCAGTGCCCCACTGGAATTGTTCAAACTCGCACCTTCGCCGTGCCCAGTAACACTGTGTATACCAGTGCCCCACTGAAATTGTTCAAACCACCCTCTCCTTAGATGAGTTCTAAGAATAGCTTGGGTAAAGAAAAGAACAAATGCATCCATACTTCAAGAGTTGAATGTTGAAGAAGGTTGGCTATTAAAAACGATAAAACAAAGAAATTTGAAATATTTTGGTCACTTGAAACGTCACGAAAATTTGTAGAAAACAATAATGGAGGGGTATATGCCTGGGAAGAGAGGAAGAGGAAGGACAAAGAGAAGATGGGTGAAGGATGTGACGGATGATCTCCAGATGGGTGTATCGGACGAGGGACATCTTGCTTATGATCGAGAGGTTTTTCGGAAGGTTGTTATGGGAGCGAGGTTCTGCAAAGGACATACTACTGAATGAATGAATGAATGAATGAATGAATGAATGAATGAATGAATGACCCCCTGCTGGCCTTTACATCATAAAGTACACTAGTACTCGTCTCATGCATTTTCTTAATATGATCAGCATACAACAGTCTGACATTTCCACACAAGATTGCCTTCGAAACAGAATCGACATGGAGCTGTTTTTGATTTATCCAAATTAATAATAACTGTTCGACATCTTCAATTGTTTGCAATCTCTATTATGTTATCACATTCACGTCTTTCGCAACATTCATCATCTTCATCATCATCAAGTGCCCTGCCAGCTGTCGTAGGTGTTCATAGCTCTCCACAGATCTCAGTCTATGGTGTTCTGGATCAACTCTGCTGATGAAATTCCTCCATGCCACTGTCTCAATCCGTCCTCATCATTTCTTTTGGTCTGCCTCTGCCTCTCTTCCCCTCGATCTTTCTAGTTGTCATGATGTTCTCCAATGCGTCTCTTCTCATCACATGACCGAAGAAAGCTGTTTGTCTCTTTCTTATTGTTGTATATAATGTTCTCGTTTCATTAGTCTGTGTCAGGGTCTTAAACTTGGCTCGCTAACCTAACACATGTGAGACAGTACAAGTACAACGTGATTTGACGTAAGACTCAACGACACACCGTTCAATGGATTTATTCACAGATTAAATACATTACGATGATCACAACAATATATACGTGATACTTCAATACACTTACATCCACAATACAGCTCACAAGTCTAACTCTCAAGATGTCCAGACACTCGACTTTCAAGCACAGAAAACCACACAACGCCTTTCTCTCATCATGCGTCCGTCCAAGTCCGTGTCCCAGAGCTGTCTCCCGCTAGTTAGCAACTTGCCTCCCGCCGCAGGTGGCTTCACGAGGCATGCGTGCGTCTAGCGTCGTCCTGGCCTGACCGCTGGTCGTTCGTCAGCCAGCAATCTTGCAGGCCGGTAACTACTACTCGCCTGGCGGCGTAACGAAGTTGCTGCATCCCTGCTGGGAGCTAAGTCGCCTGGCGGGCGTAACGATGTCACTGCATCACTGTACCCTTTCTGGACTCTGACACGCTCCCCCGGCAAATTCATGAAAGATGTCATCTTTCATGTATAATATATGTACATACTGGGTTAATATTCTAACCTTGTTAGAGTCTACCCTTCTGTTGTTATATACCTTGGTATGAAAATACAAATAAATACACATATGCCATAGAAATACATAAGCAATGGAAGTTGCATTCAACGACATGTGGTGTTCAACCTTTAACACATGTCAGGTTTCATCCTCTCGATGGCTGATTACCTCAATTGCATTAATGACCCAGTCAGATCGGTAGTACCAGCTTCACGCATCTACCTCGCAGCATACAAAAAAAACGTAATAATATGGTTCTTGAAACAAAAACCATCTAGCTAGACTGAAATACGGCCTTATATAAGTCGCATAAAACGCTCAAACCCTGACCTTATTTGGCCAGTAGCTCTTGTGTTGGTCTGCAATGTCGGCAACCCTCTGCCATGCCCAGTAGGTGGCTACCTATTGTGTCAATAATCTGGCAACACTTGGCTATTTATACACAACACATTACTGAATACATTTCAAATTATGACCCTTTGTGTAATGATGTCATAACAAATAAATGAAAAGGGGAATAATTTCCACATTAATGAAATACAATAATTTACAATAATTATCCTATTTCTTAGCGTCATCGCTTGACGTTTCTTCATATTAACGAGAAAAAGTCGGTAATATGAATACATTAATCAAGATATGATTCTAAGATTACACTACATAAATATATAAACACACAATTCGTGTATTTAACTTTGTTGATTCCCAAAGATTTTAGAATCGTCATAGCTTTTTAAACTTTTATTTGTCGTCTGCTAATTTTGCTCTAAATTTCTAACTATTCCGGAAGTACACACGAATACTAAAATCAGCTGATGTTGAAGCTTGCAGAACACACTTGTTCCGGTCTGATGTAGTTACGGAAAGTACAATGTTCTCACAGTTCATGTGTTGGATGTTTCACTTCAAAACCTTCTGGATTACGATTGACTGTTCATGTGTTGGATGTTACACTACCGAACATTATGGATTTCGGTTAACTGCAATGGTGTAGCTGTCAATGTTTAGTTTACACGTTCACACACGTCTTTAAAATATCCCTGGAATGTTCCACACGCAGATATCACTATCAAATTGGATAGTTCGCTTACGGTAAGTTTTTAAGCGAATGTGACACTGTTCTTGTTCGTGATATATACAATTAATAACGTTCGCTTTCTACCACACACTACACAATTATACACGACAATCACTACATGAATTAGTAAAATAAGAACACTATATATATTGGGAGTAACCCCTATCACATCATATTGTAGACATTACACAGCTTTTTGTGAATGAAAAACTATATTCACTGATAAATGGCTGTGTCGGTCTGAGTGTATTTGTACACACTGCACTCAGACATTGGTGCTTACTGGGTCGGTCGGACAACGGGACAAAAGATCGGCAATTGAATTGGTTCTGCCTGGGATATGTCGAACCTCAAAGCTATAATCTTGAAGTTTAAGAGACCAGCGCGCTACCATATGGTTTGAAGGTACACCTGAATTTATAAAACGCAACGGGCTGCTGTCAGATTCCACGATGAAATGGCGTCCTAGAAGAAATCTGGATAATTTAGTTATACCCACCACTAAAGCTAGGGCTTCTAACTGGGGTATAGACCACGCCCGTTCTCTGGGTTTTAGTTTCCTTGATACGAAGTACACGCGATGGAGGATGTTATTGTACTCTTGCAACAAGACTGCTCCAATCGCCACGGAGCTAGCATCTGTACGCAATCTGAAAGGTAAATGGAGATTGGGCAATTTCAGGATGAGATTATTTGAACTATTATCAGAAAAACATGCTAGTACTTTATTGAATGCAATTTTTAGGCATTCATTGTTTACAATTTTATCTGGTTTATCTTTGGTTAGTAAATTAGTAAACATTTCGGTCAGTTCGGAAAAATCAGGAATGAACTGCCGGTAATAATTTATCAGTCCCAACAAACTTCTGACTTGTTTTTTTGTAGTCGGAAGTGAGAGTTTTAGTATCTTGGACACAATGTTATCGTCTGTCGTGACAAAGCCATTGGATATTTTGTACCCCAAGAAGGATATTTCCTGGTAGGCTATGTCTACTTTTGCAGGCTTTACCGTCAGTCCGTGCTGTCTAATACGTTCAAATGTCTGTTCTAACGTCTTAATGTCATTGTCTCTGTGTGAACACAGATGTCGTCTATGTAGCAGATTATGTTAGGAATGTCTACTAGAAGAAGTCGTGTCATACGTACGAATGTGGCAGGGGCATTGACTAGCCCAAATGGAAGTTTGCACCATTCGTACAGTCCCCAAGGTGTGGCAAATGCTGTCAGATGTCTGCTCTGTTCGTCTACTCCTATTTGCCAATATCCTTTCGTCAGATCTATCTTCGTAAAGAACCTAGCGCCTGTCAGTTATGTCAGAAGATCGTCAGAGTTAGCCATTGGCTCAAGATCTAGAACAGTTATTTTATTGAGCTTTCGATAGTCGATACACAGTCTTATTGTATTGTCCTTTTTGCGTACTATGACCATTGGAGATGAGAAGTCTGATTGGGATCATCTTATGATGTTGTTTTTCTCTAAGTTGATGATCTCCTGATGTAAATGTTTTTTGTAATGTAATGGGATGGTGTATGGTCTGCATCTTATGGGTGTGTTTGATGTGAGTGTGATGTGATGCTGCACTAATTCTGTTTGTCCTGGGTTGTTGGAAAAGATGGTGCTGTACTGTTGTATAAGCTGTTTGCAACTGTTTGTCTCTGCTTGAGTTAACTTTGGGTTGATTTTGATCTCCTTCAAGCAGTTTGTCGTGTCTAATGCAGGTGTTGGAATTTCGTCACTAGCATCGTCATCTTCGTGATCTATTATCACTGTACAGGCTGTCGTATCGTCTTGTTCGTTGTCTCTGTTGTGGTAGGGTCTTAGCATATTTATGTGAAATATTTTGTGTTTGTCTTTTATTTTGATTTCGTAGTCTACAGGTGAAATCTGTCTCGTCACTTTAAAAGGTCCCTGCCAAGAATCAGTCAATAAGTGTCTGTCACTAGGTAGTAGAAGAAGAACGTCCTGTCCAGGTGTCAACGTTATTGTTCTGTTCCCTTTGTCAGCATACTGTCTGTAAGTAGCACCAGATAATTTTAGTGCATTCTTTGCAATAATACAAGATTTGATGATTCTTTCACGCAATGATGTAACATATACGTATGATGATATGGGTTTAAGTACTTGAGTAGAGTCAGTTAAAATTTGGTGATAAATAGTCAATGGGCCACGTGGTTTGGCACCATAGATAAGTTCAAAAGGAGAGAAACCGGTACTAGAATGTGGTACCTCGGGATAAGCAAAAAGAATAGCTGGTAGATATAAATCCCAGTTATTGGGGTGCTCTTGCGTTACTTTTGCAAGCATGCGCTTTAGATCCCCGTAACATTTTTCTATTACTCCACTAGAGTGAGGATGGTACGGGGAATTGAAACATTGCTTCACTCCCAACATTTTGGTGAAAGCTTGGGTAGATGCGGCGATAAACTGAGTGCCCCTATCAGATTGGATAGTATCTGGAAAACCTATCCGAGAAAATATATGGAAGAAAACTTCCATTATATCATTGGCAGTTATGTTCTTTAGCGGAATAGCTTCTGGCCAGCGACTACATTGATCAATGACAGTTAGAATATATTTATTCCCTCTAGTTGTTGTATGATTAAGAGGGCCCACTATGTCGACAGATAATTTTTCAAAAGGTCGACTGGCTAAGTCAGTAACTTGTAACTTTGCCTGTGGGTGTTTACCTTTTTTTACCAGTTTCTGGCAGGTGTCACAACTTCTGCAATATTCTTTAATGTCATTGCAAAATTTGGGCCAATGAAACTGTGTCAATAACCTTGATCTGGTCTTAATGTATGCCATATGCCCTGCAAGAGGTATATCGTGGGCAAGATGTAAGGCTTGCTTGCGATAATTAGTTGGCAAAACAGTTTGCTCTGTTGTATTGTCACCTCTGGTATAATACCTGGTGAGTATATCATTTTTCACAGCAAAATGCCATTTTGCATTCTTGGTTACCTTTGGCTTTTGGCCGATCAGATTAAAGTATTTTGACAATGAAGGATTAGCTTTTTGAGCTGTTACAAATGTTTCCTTCATGGTGTTAGTAGGTAGTGATACTGGGCTAAGCATTTGTATAGCCTCAGTT
The DNA here is from genome assembly GCA_963921405.1 of Cepaea hortensis. NCBI lineage: Eukaryota > Metazoa > Mollusca > Gastropoda > Stylommatophora > Helicidae > Cepaea > Cepaea hortensis. The sequence continues at coordinate 18,207,631 of OY992887.1, read as the reverse complement.
TGATTACTTTCATCTTGCACTCTAGCAGTAGATCTAGTTACTGCGTTCACACATTCGATGATATCAGATGGTGATGGAACAATGTTATCAATGATGTCATGAGATGTTAGTGCTACATTAGCTACCATACAATCAATAGGTGGTGTGACATTATCAATGATGACATTTGATGGTGATGTTATGTTGTCATTAATACACAGAGATGTTATGTCACGAGGTTTGTCATTCACCTCTGGTAAATTTCCAATAATTACATCACACACTGGGTTTGTTAATGCAGCGCACTTTACTTTCCCAGTGAGGAAAGGTGTTTCAATATATGCCCATGCTAGTGGGTATTTCTCAATATTGCCTGAGAATGTTCTGCATGTTACATGCCTGCCTGTATAGTCTGTAGGCATTATGAACGTTCTTTTCAGACCAATGAGTGAACTGCCCGTGTCACGAAGGACTGTAGCAGACTTGCCATTCACATATCCGTGATGGACGATTATCTTGCCTTTTGAATCTACTACCAAATTAGCTTCTTCATTGGCAATAGGGATGGCGTGACCGCATGTTAAAATGCCATCTTCATAAAAGGTGTTACAAACAGAACATTTATTTGCGCTAAATATGTCAAAAGCCTGTGCTGAGTTCACAGGATGTTTCCTTGGCTGTTCTTCATCAGACGCCGAACTGTCAAACAAGGCGGCATTTGCTTTGTTGGTCATTTGCCTACCTTTACACTCTTTCCGATGGTGTCCGTACGCCTTACAGAGGAAACATTTACGCAAACTTCTGAAGGATTTACGCTCCTTATCTTGTCTGTTTACCATGTTTAGTAGGTAAGTCTGGTATCCTGGGTGCTTATCGCACATTTCATTCTGATGATGTGAAAATTTACAATAAGTACAGTGATTAAACTTCTCAGAGGTAGGCCTATGAGGTTTCTGCCTACTGTAGGGTTTGTCATAGTTAGCCGCTGCTACAAAATTAATGTCAGTAGCTTCAGTGGCAAAACAATGTTTGTTGGCTGTGTAATATGCCGAACCACGTCTCTCAATCTCATCTACACTAGTGCATTCATTCTCTTGCAAAAATTTTGAAAATGCTGATGGAATGGATGAAATGATTTTATCTCGAATGATCAGATCTTCTAGTCTCTGATAATTTTTGTCAATTTTAGCTGCTGAAGTCCATTTGGTAAATATATCTCGGACTAAGCAGAGGTAATCAGAGAACGTTTGAGTCGGTTTTGCTCTCAACTTACTGAATTGTTCTCTGTAACCTGCCTCATCTAACATAAAATGTGCCATAATCTTAGATTTCAGACAATGATAATCTTTTCTGAGGTCTTTTGGGATAGTCTCAATGACTTTAAGAGGCTCCCCTGATAAACTCCTCATATAAACAATATTCCATTCAGACAGTGGAATCTGGTAATGTTCCATTAAAGTTTCAAAATTTTGGGTAAAGGCTGCGATGCAGTCACCCGAGGTATAATTACGTACAATACCCTGATATTTCTTGTACTGGTTTTCTTTCTCCAGTCTCTCAGATTTCTTAGACTCTTTGTTAATGGCGGTCTCAGTGTCAAGTTGTTTCATCTTCAACTGTAACTCCAGTTCTTCTCTCTTACTCTGAGCTGTCACAATGGCGACAAGATCACAATGTCGACAAGGTCAAAACGGTGACAAGTTTCACAAATCACAAATGTTTTACACGCCTACAAGATCAAACAATATGTATGCACTGTACGTTTACAACTGGTCTCCATGTTTAAATAATGTAGTAATAAATCAAACTGAGCCTTCCACGATCACATTTACATGTACTATAAAGTTTGACAAAAATTCTAAGTTCACAAACTCTAGTTTTAAATCGTTAATCACATAAACACGTTCATCTCAAAGCCGGACGAGTGCCACCACGTCCACACATGTCAGGGTCTTAAACTTGGCTCGCTAACCTAACACATGTGAGACAGTACAAGTACAACGTGATTTGACGTAAGACTCAACGACACACCGTTCAATGGATTTATTCACAGATTAAATACATTACGATGATCACAACAATATATACGTGATACTTCAATACACTTACATCCACAATACAGCTCACAAGTCTAACTCTCAAGATGTCCAGACACTCGACTTTCAAGCACAGAAAACCACACAACGCCTTTCTCTCATCATGCGTCCGTCCAAGTCCGTGTCCCAGAGTTGTCTGCCGCTAGTTCGCAACTTGCCTCCTGCCGCAGGTGGCTTCACGAGGCATGCGTGCGTCTAGCGTCGTCCTGGCCTGACCGCTGGTCGTTCGTCAGCCAGCAATCTTGCAGGCCGGTAACTACTACTCGCCTGGCGGCGTAACGAAGTTGCTGCATCCCTGCTGGGAGCTAAGTCGCCTGGCGGGCGTAACGATGTCACTGCATCACTGTACCCTTTCTGGACTCTGACAGTCTGTTTCACGCAATCGTTGTTAGTTACTTTGGCAGCCCAAGGAATTCGCAACATTCGCCTCAGGAACCACATCTCTGTTGCTTCTAAGTTCTTCCTAATTTGTTCATTTACATTCCAAGATTCGCTGCCATACAGTAAAACTGGTTCTATATAGCATTTTAGCACTCTTTTTCTTACATTCAGTGACAGCGACTTATTGCATAAGATACTCTTCATTTTCTGAAATGCGGCTTTTGCTTGCCCTAGTCTGCTCTTAATCTCTGTTGTACATTTTCCATCTGTTGTTATAAATGCCCCTAGGTATTTAAAACTATCCACTTGGTTAAGAGATTAGATCAGAAATGAAGAAATTAGGACTAAAGTGAGGTTTATAGCTGCACTAGATTTTATTAGAAGGCAGCAAGTAAAATGGTTTGGCCATGCAAGTGGGTTACCAACTAACAGTATACCACAACAAGCAATGATGTACAGACCAGAGGGAAGCAGAAGAAGAGGCCGCCCACGTAAACGATGGACGCAGGGAATAACAGAGTCCATGGGAATATCTATACATGAAGCCCATAAGGGGGCACTCTCCCGCTGTTTATACTTCACCTCGACACAGCAAGGTACAAAAGGAGCATGATGAGATGAGATGAGATTCTTAAATCTTTCCCATCAATGCTGATATCTTCCAACATTTTACTCAGTCCATCATGTTTTACTTTACCAAATGCCGTAGTATAATTTATGAAGCACAAATATATGTCTTTCTGTGTCTCTGTTCTTCTCAATATGATTCCGAGTAGAAGCTTAGTGATATGGTTTATGAGGTTAATTATACGAAAATACTCACATTCAATTGTTTATGGTCTTTTTATTTTTATTTTTTATTTAAAAAAAAATAAATACAGATTTCAGCATATCGCTGGGTAAATATCCACTGCTGTAAATATCATTCAACATTTTGGTTAATATATCTACTCCAAATTCTCCCAATACTTCTAATTCTTCTATTGTGATTTCATCTGGCCCAGCTGATTTTCCTTTCTTCATATTTTTGACAACATCAACCGATTTCTTCTTTTAGAATAGGTGGACATTCTGAGTTACTTTCTTCTGTTAATTCTTCCCTTTCTCCATCATATAATTCTCTTATATACTAATTCCAGCTCTTGATTATAGCACTTTCCTACAATAATATCTTTCCTATTTTTTTTTTATTTCAAACACCCTGTATTTACTCTTCTTTTTCTTCCCGAAAGCTCACTGATTTGTCTATGCATATGTTTTGTATCTTTAACGGAATTTAATTCAATGTTTTTGCACTGTTCATTTAACCAACTTTCTCTAGCCTTCACACAATTATCTTTTATTTCTTTATTTATCTTAGCATTTTCTTGTTTGTCATTTTTACTCTGTTTTATTTTGTCCATCAGTTTTAAGATGTCTTCATTCATCCATTTTTTCCTTAGCTTTTTAACTTCTCTTCGGTAATATTTCTTTGCTAGTTTGATGAATGGAGTCCTTTAAGATTTCCTACTGTTCATTTATACTCTGTACTTTAGCTATTGCATTGTACTTGGTTATGGTTTTGCCATCAGTAGCTGGATGACGGTCTGGTGTCACCTGTGGCTCATGACTGTCCCTACCGGACGAGGATGTCCTAAGACAGCCATTAACGTCGTTTACTAACTCTGAAATATATTTTCCCATGAAGTCTTGGGAAGATAATGTGGTGGTTTCCCCTTGAATTCCACATCCACTTGGTGGTCTTTTACCTCTGCCTTTGACAGCCATTTCCGACCGTAAGGACAACTGAATGCCCTGCTCTTCTCAGCTGCAGAGTTGTCTACTTATTGTAGTGGATACTCGGTCCCCAAGACTACATTAGCCACACCGTAGTGAGTTTCCCATCCTCTACCACGAGGAGGTGCAGTTGGGATTCGCCCTTCCTAAAGTTATGGTCTATGATGGCCAAATCCCTCCAGTACTTTTAGAAGACTACATTCGATACATTAGACTCCTTTATTGCCTCCCATTTATACACTGGAACTTATGGTGGTTGGCACATCTCGTACATGCGGCCCATTTCAGCAATCTTAATGCCGTTTTCGTATTTTTCAATTATTTCCTTCTTCAACTAGATTTTGCCCCTGACCTTTTTCTTCGAAGGGCTGCTGGCTCTGGAAATTTTCTTTAGTCCCATGATGGACCTAACAGGAAAGGGTTAACTTATTAGCAAGTGATGCTCACATAACGAGAAACAACGCTAAACTGAGCAGAATAACGCGTGGGGGGGGGGGTGTGGGTCCCTTTGTTTTCTCAAAATTAGTAGCCAGGTCCTTGGGCACACCGACGAAATCCAAGGCAACCGACGAAAACCGAGACAAATTTGTCGCGGGAAAAAATTCGACGCAAACCGAAATCGACGCAAACCGAAGGCAACGAAAACCGAGGTTTGACTGTATTATCCTGGGTCGACCGAGCCTTTTATTTATTGTACATACCGGATAATCGTAATACTATTGTGGAAAAGACTGCTGGAGAAGTGAAGTGGTCACTCTATGTAGTTATAACTTTCGGGTAAGCGAAGATTTGTGTTTATAGGAATCCGGAATAAGTTCATTGCAATACGTGAAAACAAGGATGTTAGTGTTGTGTCGGGTACAGAAGGTCCGCAGTCTTGTCTTCGGATATAGCACTTTACCTGTCGCAGGTGTGAGGCACAACTCGTAGAGCCGCAGCGACTCTTACCTGTAGCGTGAGCACTTTACTTCTTCACAGGTAATGTCTTCCTTAAACTAGCCTTGTGAATTGAAACAATATATCAACATGTGAATGTTACTTTGCACACAGGCAGTAAGAAGGAAAGACAAACAGATAGACAGACAGACAGATAGATAGATAGATAGATAGATAGATAGATAGATAGATAGATGGATGGATGGATGGATGGATGGATGGATGGATAGATAGATAGATAGATAGGTATAGGTATGTAGGTAGGTAGATGGATGGATGGATGGCTGGCTGGATGGATGGATGGATGGATGGACAGACAGACAGACAGACAGACAGACAGACAGACAGACAGACAGACAGAAGATACTCGGACGGACGGATTGACAGACAAAAAGACGGACAGACAGAGAGACAGATTCAAGGAAAATAATTGTTCGCCCGTGAACTAAAAGTCACGTGGTGTCTAACATATTCTGATGACCCGCGAGAAATGATATCCGGCGCAACGTGTTCCAGATTCGTTAATTAAGTCAGAACTGTGGTTTTTCGCTCCCTGGCTGCCGGAAGTATCAGTTTTAGAAGTTCTGTTCTCTGCATTAGCCCTCATCCGGTTACTGTGTTACAAATGTTGCAGTCCATGCTAGAAAGCCTCAGGCATGGGCAGACAACCCACGAGACAATACTGATACATGGGAATGGAGTTATGGGTCTTTTCTTTTATTTCAAATAAAATCGGCAACGAAACACTTCGGACAAATCCAGACCTGCTTCGTCCTCCTCATCGAATGTTGCAGAGTATAGATACCGATGATTCCAGTCGAAGTTGTTGCAGGGATACGTTCCTCTCTCCCTTTTCTCTTTTCCCATCCAAGATAATCCCAATTTGTCAGTTGTCACAATACCTATCAAGTCTATTTCTTTTCATAATGTGCCAAAAAAAAAATAAAATGCTTACTGTCTACGCTCTCTCCGTAATCCAGTTTATCACGCAGAGTCTCGTAGCAGGGCGAGAGCTGGGAGCGGTTCGACCCCCGCTGGTGACTTGCAGGATAACTGAGCCGGCCGCTCAGAAAGCAATGGCAAACTACTGAGCGTAATCTTGCCAAGAAATCAACATACAGCTGAAAGATGCTGATGTTGACAGCGATGTCCTGTAAAGGATATGCAAAACATTTATTTTACTGTCTACGGCTAATTTCTCTAATCAATATGTATTTCTGTTTGTAGAGTGCTGTCCTTTGCGTTAAGTGACATATGCACAAACAGAATATTTTATGTTTATAATTACGCAGTGATGACAGACTATGATGATAATGCTTTTGTACATTAAGAAAATGTGCATGTTTATGTTATTATATTCACACACGGTTGCGAAAATCAAAATTTACTTGGTACAATAGATTATGGTGCGTACGATATATTGTTAGCAATTAGGGTCAGACAAACAAGAGAAAGAACAAACAAAGAAGGGGAGAAGGGGTGATATTGGATTATCCAACACAGATCAGGATAATACCCATCCTTTTTTGTAAAGATTGTCTGGAAAACGAGATTGTCTGAATTAAACGGCAATTGAGAGGTTTCTCGTATAAAACATTTAAGTGCAAAATGAAATCAGTCATGAACAAATTTACAAAGGTTTGGCGCTAGCTAGGAGAGGGTTTGTCAGCCGTTGGGAGATTGAAAGGCTGAGACAGAAAGAGGAGAAAAAGAAAGGAATGGAATTGGTTGAGTTGAGTTGGGTTGAATCAAGAACCGGCATCACTGCAATTGGGATATTCACATACGTGCTCCGCCCTCATCTTCAACAGGCAGCGAAGATTCTCAGTACTAATGGTGTCTATTGTATTCTGATTTTATGTGTCCGTCTGACTTTTCCTCAGAGAATTGAGTGTCGTCCATATCATCTGGTCACTCCCTACAGCACCATTCTCTCCAGGCTATGATGTTTATTCACTTTATACTCTGCCGTATCATGTTCCAAAACCCCACTCAGGGGTACAGACACAGCCAATCTGTCCACCTGCTCATGTCCCACCACACCAGGATATCCTGGGGAAAAGATCCAACAGATTCTGTCTTTCTTTGATTTTTGAATTGAAGCATTTTGCCCTGCACGAAATATGTCTGTCTCCACTCTTCACCCGTCTAAGCATACAATGTGAATTTGGCTGGGCTGAGAGAAAGACTAAAGGATCGGTGTTTGTAAAAAAGACTTGGTGGGTGTAACAAAAGGTAAGAAAGACAAAACTCATTGGCTAAACAGAAGACACATGAGTACTAACGCCTGAGCCACTCCATGCTCTGTGTTTTATGGGAGAGAACCCACAACAGCTGGAGAATCTCCCGAGACATTAAACATTTACAAGCAAACAGAACTGTCTAGAAATTAGCGTTAAAAAGACTGACGTGGTTTTTACGTAAAGGAAAGACAGTTCAACTGCTGACATGCGTTTAAATAATGAATGGTTGGAACAGGTATAGGGTTGCCAGATGTTGTACCCTAGAAACCAGGCCATTTCTCTTACGCACAAGAAGAATTAGATAATACAGGAATGAACGCATTCTCTTCAGCATTATGAAACCCTTTAATACCGTAATTGTAACATAACAGTTGTTATACTCATGCAATTGTAATTCATCTCACCGTTACAGAGACCACATTGTTACAATGCTTAGTTAGTTAGTTAGTCTTTCCTCTTGAGCCTAAGGCGGCGCATAGGGCAGAAGTCATAGCTCTCCATGTCCGGCGGTTCGCTGCTACCTGTTGTAGATCTTGTATATTTACTTGGCCATTGAATGAGCCTTCTCTGATGATGGTTCTACGCAGGGTCTCTCTTGGTCTTCCCCGTTTTCTTTTCCCTACTGGTGACCATAAGAGGGCTTGGTTGGGGAATCTTGTCTTGTCCATTCTGAGTACATGGCCGATGTAGTTCCAACGGTGTTTTCTTATAAAATTGGATACAATATCTTGCTTAGTCTCTTGTCTTTTTTGCGTATTGGTTCTGAAATCTGTCCAGTGGAGGTTTAGAATTCTTCTAAGACATTTGTTCTCAAAATTGTCTAATTTTTTAAATCTAAAGCTACCGTTGATTTCCAACTCTCACATCCATACGTTAGCACTGGAATCACACAAGAGTTGACGATTTTAAGTTTCGTATGTTTGCTGAGTGTCTTTAACTTCCAGATGTTTGACAGTTTGTTGAAGGCACCAGATGCCAGTGCGATTCTAGATGATATTTCTGGCGTTAAGTCCCCTGTAGATGTCATTTTGCTTCCTAGGTATGTGAAGCTGTTTAGCTTTTTCCAGAACTTGGTTGTTTAATTTGGTGTCGTCTGAACTGTTGGTAAGATCAATAGTTTTAGTTTTTGCTGTGTTAATTTGGAGACCAATTTGTCCTGAAACATTTTGGAGATGGTTTATTTTCTCTTGGGCATCTGGGTGTGTTGAACTCAAAAGCACTATGTCGTCAGCAATGTCCAGGTCTTCTAGAATTTTGTCAACCCAATGGATACCCCTATTTGTGTTTGTGCATTTGCGCATGACCCAAGCGATAGCTATTCCAAAGATCATCGGTGACAAGACACAACCCTGTTTCACTCCCGTTTCCACTGAGAA
>OY992887.1:18161344-18193844 GCA_963921405.1 Cepaea hortensis | reverse complement strand
TACTCTTTCTGTCTGTCCACGGTGTTTTCATCATTCCATAAAACCACAGTTTCCACTTTATCCCTCACTAGTCTGCCAATTGTCCATGATTGCCTTCTGTATATCACGATTGGCCCAATATTGCTCTTAAGAACTCTCTTCATCATCTCGATTGACAAAGATCAATTGCAGATACTAGCTGCTCTACACCACCTTCCTTGCATTCTTGAAATCTGAGAGCACACTATCTTTAGATGTTTATGCTTTAGATATTCACATTTCAGATAATCACACTACAGATAATCACACTTCAGATAATCACACTTCAGATATTCACACTTCAGATATTTACACTTCAGATATTCACACTTCAGATATTCACATTTCATTTACGCACACTTCATATATTCACGCTCAAATCTATACCACAGCTTTACAGATTTACACAGACGATTTATTAGAAAGCAGCAAGTCAAATGGTTTGGCCATGCAAGTAGGTTACCATTCAACAGCATACCACAACAAGCAATGATGTACAGACCAGATGGAAACAGAGGAAGAGGCCGACCACGTAAACGTTGGATGGAGGGAATAGCAGAGAACGCAGGCAATGAATTACCTGGGGATACATTTTGATCGAAGCCTTGTTTATAATGAGCACATAGACCAGGTGATAACAAAGGCCAAGCGGGGGTTGGCTGCGATGCGGGTAATGGCGGCAGCAAACTGTGAGCAGCGCCATCTATGTCTTCTATATGAGGGGCTGGTCATGTTTGTGTTTGAGTATGCGATGGCGATCCTGACTCTCAGCCGTAAGCAGATAGAAAGGATGGAAAGGATACAAAACGAAGCTATGCGCAATATTCTAGGATGTACAACAGATACAGCATGCAGGGCGGTGTGATACCTTCTTGATTTTCCAACCATTGATGACAGAATACAAATTTGCAGAGCACGTGCCTACCTCAGAGTTAACGCAAACACACAACATCCACTGCACAGTGAAATTAGGAAGGTGAAGGGCAGCAGTTAAAAAGAGGAAGGTCTTGGATGGGTCAATCGGAAGACATTCTTCAACAGGTATGTTCGCTTGAAGACTTAGAACCTGGCGAGGAGTGGGTACAAGTGTCAACAGATTTCTGTACGTCCTTTTCAGTTTGCATCCAACTAGATAGAAAATGCAGACAAGAAAATCCGGCTGCTGTGGAGGCGGAAGTACAAGCGTTGATTTTCGAGAATTCGCTAGACGGTGATGCTGTCATCTACACAGATGGGTCGGTCGTCCGACATGTGAGAAGGTCATGGGCCTTTACGGCGCGGGCCGGAGGGAGAATTGTGAAGGAGGACTCTGGTGCTTTTGTTGAGACCACAATTAGCCTGACTATTGAAGTCATGGCAGTGATTAGTAAAGCAATAACATGGCTCGAGACAGACATTCACTAGGGCATGTGTCCTTAGTGACTCAATGAACATGTTCAAGAGGATAGAGACGGGGTGGATCCGAAGAGAATGGTTGCTGTCTCTGGAGGGGTCTCGGCTGACAAAGATTAGTTTCATCTTCGTGCAAAGGCATGCGAGAGTACAAGGAAATGAGCGGACTGACAAGCTCGCAGGTATGGCTACTGGGGAGGGCGGACGCACCATGGAACAGGCTGATATTCTGAATGCACTACGAGAAGTAAGACTTTTGCGAGAACCAAGTGATGACTGCGGATCTACAACCATGGCCAGACTGCGAGAACAGCAAATTAAAAGAGGTGTGGCCAAACAAGAACACTACGCAGGAAGACACAGAAGATTGATAAACCAGCACAGAACTGGTGTCGTGAGCCGCTAAACGCTGCGGGATTTGCTGAGGAGGGGATCCGAGCACTTATGGATTGAATGGTTCGATGTTCAATGAGGATGATCTGTCGACTAAGTAACTAACTAACGAATAGCAGAGTCCATGGGAAAATCAATACATGAAGCCCATAATCGGACACTCTCAGGATGTTTATACTTCACCTCGACACCGCAAGGTACAAGAGGAACATGATGAGATGAGATGAGAACGAAACGATGTCAGGTTCACGTGAACTCGATTGTTGGCTCACATGCACGCATGTGCAGTATTTATTTGTTTATCATGTTGGAAGATGTACTTAAAAACCTGGGTACACATTGGAGCCGATCCAGGTGCACGAGAATTATCTCCTCTTGCGCTCGGGAAAACCCGTTCAATGACTGACTGCAAAACTGCTGTCTATTTAGTATGAGATAGAGCAGAGGTTACCGAACCACGGCCCGCGGGCCACGCGTGGCCCGCCAGCTGTCAGAAAGTGGCACGTGAGGCCTCGTTTCAGTCGAGATTTCAAGAGTTCACAATAGAGGAGGATAATGTTGCCCTCATCATAAATTCATTCGTATTTCCTGATGCCAAGCTCTATCAATTACAGCAACACCTTCAGCACGAAGTAATTGATTTGAAATGCAATTCTGCACTGAGATGTAAATTTCTGGAGCTGCCTGCTTCACCTTCAGCTGATCATATGATTTTCATTCCGGCGACTATTGCCTGTCGAACAATTTGAACAATTGCGTTCATTCGCCCAGAGATACATTTGTCGTTTTGGTTCGACTTACAGATGCGAGCAGTCATTTTCCGCAGTGATCGTTATAAAAACCAAGTAACGTTCCAGACTTATCGACAGTAACCTAGCTGCGCTTATGAATTTGGGCACGGCAGATTTGTGCCCAGACATTGATAAACTGGCATCTGAACTTAAGTAACTGGTTATGAAGAACAGTTACAATTGTAAATTAATTACATTAATAGCGATTTTCGAAATTGATTTAAGATTTATTGTTAAATGGACTTTTGATTTTAAACCAAAAAATGACCGCAGTGTAGTACTGACACTGACTGCCTTTAAAGTTTTAGAAGTTTGTTGACGAAAGTTAAGAAAGGTAAGAATGATATTGCACGACTTTTACAATTTTATAACGCTGTGGCCCGCTTAACTACCGAAAATAGTAGATATGGCCCTCGGCTTAAAAAAGCTTGGGAACCACTGAGATAGAACATAGACGTGACGTTAATTTAGTCGGATAAACGGCAAAGAGTTCGCATGTTTTCATGTTTATGACTGTGTCCTTACTAATATGGCAGCCGCGGTCAGGGAATTGGTAACACGCTTGTCTGCCAGCAGGGTGGGTATGTGTTCGAGTCCAAATGCAGGTTGGTTAGTTGCATATCCTTTACAGGGCATCGCAGTCAACACCAGCATTTTTGATTTCGTGATCTCTTGGCAAGTTTACGTTCAGTAGTTTGCCATTGCTTTCTGGACGACCGACGCCTATACTATTTTCGTAAAACACCAATGCAAGACGATCTGCTGCCAAAAAACCCGCAGCTGTGTTTTGAACGCGGGTATGCGGGATTACGAACTCCGCCAGTAACTTCTTCGCCACGGAGCAGACAAATGAAGGGGATTATATTTTAAAGCTAAAAATATCTTTAAAGCTGGGTGGCCCCAGCCTACAGCTGAACTAGGAACAGGTCTAAATAGTAGAGGCAGTTGGGGCGATAGTGGGGCAAATTCCCATTAGTGGGCGATTGGTCTTTAAAATATGGGAATAGCATCATATAGAAATTACACTCTTCTGCGAGTAAAAGTATCATATACTATTTTACTATCATCCTCATCATCAAGTGCCATGCCAGAAAAAACAACAACACCCTTTTTAAGTGTCTCCACAGATCTCGGTCTTAGGTGTTCTGGATCAACTCTGCTGATGATATTCCGCCATGCCACCGCCTTAGTCCACCCAGCATCATTTCTCTTGGTTTGCCTCTGCTTTTCTTCCCCTCGATCTTTCCAGTTGTCACGATGTTCTCCAATGATCCTCTTCTCACCACATGACCAAAGAAAGCTGTGTATAAATATAACATGCTTTCAGGGAAGAGTGGCGGCACTCCAACTGACAATTTTAGAACAAGAACGAGAATCGTATTTTCAAAAGTAGAGTTTTACACACAAAATTAAACTGCCTATTGTGGGTAGAAAAGGCATTGTAAAGTGATATATGGAACTTACTGTATAACTTTGTCATCTCCGTGCTTCTTTTCTATCATATTTTTCAATTGTCACTAATTTTGCAAGTGTTTTTAATCCCCATTACGTGCCCAAAATGTCTGTCAACGTCCAATTTCTTTAATCAGTTTATGGTTCCATTTGTTTCTTGAAGTCTGGTCTTATTCATTTATACCTCCGTCCGTTGTATTCTTTGCATTTCCCACAGAAACCACACATTGATTCATTAGACGTTTCACGACTTTCTGCTTATAGATCATGAAGGAGTAGGCGGAGAAAATTGACATTTGGCACAGTTCTTATTCCTTCTCAGTGTAGCCACCATCTGAATTTATGCATTTCTGCCATCTCTGCGTGACCTCGAAAAGACCTTCAGAATAAAACAACCTATTTTTCGAACTAAACCAGTTATCACAAGCCAGTATGACATCTTCGTCACTGTCAAAACGATTTCCTTTCAGCTGTTTTTTAAGATTTGGGAAAAGAAAAAAACGTCTGATGGAGCCAAATCTGGAGAATATGGTGGGTGTGGAAGAATTTCAATATTCAAATCGTTGGCAGTTTGCAGCACAAGCTGTGTTTTATGGGAGGGCGCTTTGTCTTGAAGCAAAGGCAGAATTTGCGTACGCGCTGTTTCAGATGTGAACACTATATAAGTTCCGCATGCCACTTTAAAACTCACCTTGTCTATCTGCCTACACTGATGCGAAGGTGTTACGAATGCAATTCGTTATTCCGCTTACCGCGTTCGTAACATAGCTGTGGACGATACATATAGAGGTATGAGTGCCGGTCGTTCAGGAAGCAATATCAAACTACCGAAAGTAGACTTGCCTAGAAATCACAAACAGCTAAAAAATGTTAGGGTTGTCTGCGGCGTCCTGCAAACGATATGCAACTAACTTTATTTTCTATCTGCAATAGGCAGCTTTTTATTTGCAAAATGCTTCTTTTATTCTTTACTTGGCATCTTACGCTATGTGCTATGACTGCTCCTGGATAGCTGTACTGATCCACCAAGAAAGATAAAAAGTGAATTCTAATTCACAGTGAACACACAAGGCACAACAAAACAAGAAAAGCTGTAGGCATTTCGGAATGGACCTAGTGTCTTCGACAAGACTTGGATTGACAAAAATACTTCGACAAGACCTGGATGGACAGAAGTACTTCGACAAGATCTGGACGGACAGAAGTACTTCAATAAGACCTGGACGAACAGAAGTACTTCGACAAGACTTGGATGGACAGAAGTACTTCGACAATACCTGGACGACAGAAGTACTTCGACAAGACCTTGATGGACAGAAGTACTTCGACAAGACCTGGACGGACAGAAGTACTTCGACAAGATCTTGATGGACAGAAGTACTTCGACAATACCTGGACGACAAAAGTACTTCGACAAGACCTTGACGGACAGAAGTACTTCGACAAGACCTGGACGGACAGAAGTACTTCGACAAGATCTTGATGGACAGAACTACTTCGACAATACCTGGACGGACAGAAGTACTTTGACAAGATCTGGATGGACAGACATACTTCGACAAGACCAGGTGGCCTCCATGAATGGACAGAAGTACTTCGGCATGGCAATGTGGTTTCTTCCGATGGACAGATGTACTCCAACTCTTGACTACCCCGATATCTTATTAAAAGGTACAAGCACTAGCCATATGTACGGGGCGAGTCAATAGGTAAGTCACACAGTTCTGTGGGATGGCAGGCAAATGTAGTTGGTGTTTTCTACAGGTGTCATTAGGTGACAGCAACATCGAACCCTGTCATTGCATCATCTCTGTCGATACAAAGATGAAGGAAAAGACACGCTAAACAGGATTGTTACTGTGGACGAATCGTGGGTGCATCACTACTAGCTCGAATCAAAGCGTGGTTCAATGCAATGGAAATAACCTTCTTCGCCTTGTGTCCAAAAACTCAAGGTTACGCCATCAGCAGGAAAGGTTATGCTGACAGTGTTCTGGGATTGTCAAGGCGTGCTTTTAACCAATTTCAAGAAGAAAGGTGACAATGTGAATTCTGAATCGTACTGTGGAGTTCTATCAATGCTTCATGATGCAATTCGAAGAAAACGTCCAGGACTGCTGACTAGAGGAGTGTTGCTTCTTCATGACAATGCCAGACCACATACGGCTCGAGTAACTCAGGAGAAAATTAACCAACTAAGGTGGGAAGTTCTGGAAATTCACCTTACAGCCCTGACTTAGCGCCTAGCGATTTCCACCTTTTTGGTCCACTGAAAATCCACCTTGGCTGTAGACATTTCGCGAATGACGGCGAAGTTGAATGTGAAGTGTAAACATGGTTTAGAAACCAGAGCACGCAGTTCTATGCAGCCGGTTTTGGAGGACCGACAAAACGATGGGATAACTGCATCAATGATGGTGGAAATTATGTTGAGAAATAAAGGGACAATGTATGTATAAAAATAAACTTGTTTCAAGTTGTCATCATATTTAGTTATTTTTCTACAGCCATTTGTGAGTTACTTATTGACTTCCCCTCGTATTATCCAACGAGACCATTAAATGTGCAGCATCATAATAACACGTCCCTAGACATGAACGGGCTATGGGTCAATGATATGATAGGGTCATCGCAATTTGTAGACCAGAATGCACGGAGAAATACCAGCCTTTTTTTCTGTTAGCGGAAGACGTATACAGGCGTAAAACCCTCGTCCGACCACGCTAATGATATTTTCAGCGTCGCCCCCTTTCAACTACAAAAAGGCCCCCGCCATGTGCGGTATCACAGAAATCACTCCGGTGTGCCTGTCGTGTAAAATGTTTGTGTTGTATACTGTGTCCTTATTTGCGGCTTCTTGCTTTGTTTCTTATTATACATATAATTAGCAGACAAATGAAGAGTTAACTGGAAGCTGAGGAGATGTGATTTATAGAAGATTGATGAGAACACCGCGGACAGATAGAAATAGTAATGAAGACATCAAAGAAAGACGTTTATTCACAAACAGAACTGGTTACTCACATCAAAGGTTGACAGTTCACAATCTTGGGGCATGTCATGAGAAAGAGAAAGTTGGAGGGGAGGAGATACATGGGGGAACTAAGAGAAAAGATGATGGGCAATTTGACATCATGTCATGGAGGAACAGAGATATCAGAAATGAGTTGCAGTAAACGAACGAAATAAAAGGCTGCTGACAGATATGAACCAATGCCACACGGCGTGGAGTATAAGAAAAATTAGCTATTTCTTTTTTCGTGACTCTTCATACATTCACGCACGCACGCACGCAAGCATGCAGTCACGCACAAATGCACACATGCACACACGCACACACGGCATACACATGCATACACGCATACACGCACTTACACACACAAACACACGTAAATATATATATATATATATATATATAGAGAGAGTTATACCTCTCCATAACACAAAGCCTGGGCTGAATTTAGAGACCATGTGTTGTGCATGCAACATGATCCCTCTCTCGGCATGTCTAGTTTACTCCAGAGGAAAGATAACACCAATGCGTCTGGAACAAGACAAGCTGCAGAAGCTGCCAGATCAGCAAAGCAATGCTTTAACTGTCCGTCAGTTGGAGCTTCCATCCTAGACCAATTGCCGACAAAGGCTTAGAGCCTGGTCTGCCATGCCATGACATTTAGTCTTTAGGTTGCATTTCCTCGCACTTGGGTAAGGCTTGTACCCTCCAAATTGAACTTCTCCGCCCGAAGCCGTTGGCACAATGTGGGATGTCAGATTTGGTGATCGCCGTCCAACATTCGGCTCCAACAGAAAGCAGGTAGTACCGTCTACTGTCATACGGTAGCTCAGTCATATATACAGGGTGTATTTGTAATGACTGTGCAGTGTTTGAAAATATTGCCGGTCCATATTTTGTATGTACCTATTATGTTGCATGAACTTTACAGAAGGTGAATACACACGCACAAACATACACACAAATGGTCACCCATACTAGCTAAGTACATAGTTCATTCATACGTAGATGCATACATTTATGATGCGATTCAATGATAGGGCCTTATTGCATAAAATGCTTTTCATTTTCTGAAATACAGCTTCAGCTTGGCCTATTCTGCTCATAAACTATGTCACGCATCTTCCATCTGATGTTATGATGCTCTTAGAAATTGGAATTTATTAACTTAATTACGTATTTCCCCCTCAATTATATTACATGTTCGGGTCACCGTTTTCTTTGATATAAACATTGCTTCTGTTTTCGTGATACTCAAAGAAATTCCTTTTTTGTACTATCTATTACAACAACGTTCAACAATTTTAGATCTTTCTATGTTTTTAGCTATCAATATTCAATCATCTGCATACGGTTGATTGTTTATATTATAACCTCCAACTCGTGTTTTGGCCCCTCTTTCATCTCTATCATTATTTTGTTATAAAGAGAGAAGAGATCCACCAACAAACACACTCATATCTTATCCCTTCCTTCATCTATTCATAATTGTCCATATTTCCCATGTTAATTGCTGCCACGTATTTTGAGTAAAAAATGTATTTATTATCCTGAGATCTTTTGCATCAATTTTAATGCTTTCCTACATGTTGATCACGTCATTGTGTTTCCCTTTATCAAATGTCTTGATATAATCTATAAAGCATTGATATAATCTATAAAGCACACTATATGATTTTTCGTGTTTCTTATGGACTTTCTATTATTGTTCGTCATGTGTTGTGTATATTGCATTGTTTGCACCGTTCATTTCCACAAATTCATACTGTTCTTCACTAGTTTCCATAAATATTTTCTTCCTTGTTCTTCTCATTACAATTCTGAGTAGAAGTTTCGTAACACCGTTTATGTCGTTGATTCCACGAATTATTCGCATTCACCTGCCCCAGGTCTTTTGTGTAGTGCTATACATAAAGATCAGTTCAGTTCAGTTAAGTATTTACAAAAACAAAAATTCGGACTCGTTCAACCTGCTTCTTCAGCGTTGGTTATAATTGAGATCCGCCTTTTTTGTGAGGTTTTATCTTCTTTCAATCTTTGCTGTCTTTCGATTTAGTCCTAAGCAGGACTGGTTATATTTGTTCCGCTGTGTTCGTCTGGTACGGTTGGGTTTGATGGGACTCTCACTGATTAACATTTTATCTATTGCGTTGAGTTAGTCCTACTGAGGACCGGTCCTGAGGAGGACTTGCCAGATTCAGTAGCCTCCCAGTTGTTTGTTGCATTTTCTACAACTAATGGTCTTATTTAGTCCTCACAAGGACTGAAATACAGATTTCAGCTGATCACTAGTTATGTGAAGCTGATTCATGCTTCATTTATCTCAACGTAGTGTTACCAATGCTAGACGGACAATCCAAGAAAGACAAGCGTAAAACCACTTCATGTGAGATGAAATGCGTAAGAAACGCAGCTGGGAAAACAAGAAGGGATAGAGACACAAACGAGAAACTAGGAACTAGGGGTGGGGTGGTTTAAGGGTGGTGTAGGGGTGGGGTGGGTAGGGATGGGGTAGTCTAGGGTAGAGTGGGGTAGGGTAGGGACTGGTTATATTTATATGTTGTATACCATATGTTGATTCGGGAGTCTCCCTGGCAAAGTGTTGAAGCCGTCTGATTCGGGCTCCGAAAGTTGTGGGTTTGATTCCGAGCCGCGTCGTTCGGTTCACGAGTGCAATTTTTCAGAGAATCCTGACGGTCGTCGCTGGAGCTACGGAGTGCGTGCTACGTGTGACTCTTTCAGCGCTGCGGAAAGAGACTGGGCCACATGGGATAAAAACCCGATGCAATGAAATCGACCCGTTCGACTTTCAAGCTACTTTTAAGCGATTCGTGTTCGGTTGGGTCTTATAAGTCGATCCTCTTGATTTTATAAAACTTTATTAAGGGACCCGACACACGAACTGATACATGACTTTGGACATCGCAAGATGCGGGGAAGCATGATCGAGCACGGCAGCGGCAAGGCACTTGATGATGATGATGTCTGTTTATTTGTTGACTCGCTGCAGGACTCGCTTTGTATCACCTGGTACGCGTGAACTGACTTAACTCAGCTGTTGGAACAAACAAGAAAACACACCCACCTGTCCGGAGTCAGAAGTCACCTTGCTCTGCCACAATACACAACCTACACTCCACACTTCTTCAGATAACGTATAACAGATGGCAACACGCCTTCTTCGAGTAGCAAGTACGCAATCCTGCCTGTAACCAATCCCGCAGTGAGAAGGTCACCATATGTGGATCCTCTACACTCTATGTCTTCCGCTTCTTCTTTGATCGCACTCACACGATGACTCCACAAAAAGCTGTAGCTTTGATCTGATAACATCATCGCACGGGTTTTGTTGACTGGACATTAATTGATGACGTAAATACGATGAACACAGTTTCACTTAGCTTCAGTCCCATAATGTGTTACTCATAATTTCACGCCTTCAGTTCGATAGATTTGTTTCAATTACTTTCACCAATTCAGAACGATACATTTGTCACAATTACTTTCACTTCTTCAGAACGATAAATTTGTCACAATTACTTTCACTTCTTCATGACGATATATTTGTCACAATTACTTTCACTCCTTCAGGACGATAAATTTGTCACTTCTTTCACTTCTTTAGAACGATAAATTTGTCACAATTACTTTCACCCCTTCATGACGATAAATTTGTCACAATTACTTTCACTCCTTCAGAACGATAAATTTGTCTCAATTACTTTCACTCCTCCAGTTCCATGCATTTATTATTCTTTCTCATTCTGTCGTTGTTGGTATTTTCAATGCCACTGTCGAGGCGACATGCTGGATAGTGTGCTTACATGCTGAAGACAGCGGGTTTGGTTCGATCCCCAACACGGACAGGACTATTTATTTTTCTACCACTACGGCCCTGGAGTCGGCCCAACCTCAGAACTCAAGCTTTGAACTCAAGCGTAGTCCATACACGTACTACTTCTTCTAGTGTACTGGACTGATGTTTGCATGTGGATTAGCTTTCCCTAATACTAGTGTCCCTCGCCCTCAGGCGAACCCACTCCGACTGCAGAGTTACTTGTTATTTTAAGTCAAGGACGACAACTCAACATTTTAGTCCAACTGACTGGTGTAGGCGTTTCTTAAATCCCAATGTTTGTAACTGTTCTCTCTTGTACATCCCGAAGAACTGGCAATCGATGACGATTGGATTTCAGTCCAGTAGCCACGAAATGAGCCAATACACGCGGACATCTCCATAAGTGCGTCCTTATCCTTCCATACAAGGAGAATCCACCACAAGAATCTCAGCGCACTGCACGGAATCCGTAGCCACGGCGAGAACCCAATTGTTTGTATTGAAATGCTGTCTGAGCAGCAGCCAATTCAGCCAGCCCTCTTCGATTTCCAAATGCGCAACTTGCTCATGGGTTCTGCTAGTTTTTCGCGCTTATCCAAGAAGGATAGACTTCTAATCCACTACTCAGGACCAGGGGGTGTATACCATCCTGTTTGTTGACGAAATTCAAACAGTCAACACCTAAGCGAGCAAAAAAAAAAAAAAAAAATCACAAATCACAAAAACAACAACACTGGGAGGCACTGATAAAATCCGAATAAGGTTAATGCACGTTTCTGTCAGAGGCAACAAATACAATCTAAGCCCGAATGAACACTGTTTGCCGCTGACAAGTACAGGTGACTTATATTCCCCTACTCTAGTGCCTGCGCAGGACGCCGTTCGTAATCTCGTATACCCGCGTTCGAAACACAGCTGCTTGGGATTTGGCAGCAGACCGCCTTGCGTTGGGTTTTTTACGAAATGGTATGGGTGCCGGTCGTTGTAGGCAGACAGATCAGACTTCTGCGGGTGTTTGTAGACCGGGTTAACCTTCACGGGGGTCATGGGTTCCCTCCGCATCGACGCAGATTCGTATTTTTAAAACTGACCTAGGCTGGCATTTAAATGGGCACCGTGAAATGTTCTGGGATGTAAATACGATGGACATGACACTGATTACAGTACCCACCGAGTGCTCACTGGTCTTTAAAAATATGGAGCAAGACAAGATCCCAGACACTGAAGTCCTAGAAAGAGCGTCCATGCCCAGTATCCATACTCTACTAATGAAGAATCAGCTTGGCTGGGCTGGTCACCTGACTCTCATGCCAGATCACAGTCTCCCTAAACGAATTTTTTTTTTACGGTGAGTTGTGTTGTGGTACGCGCTCCCAACAAAGGAAACACTTCAAAGACACTCAGAAGATATCGCTAAAAGCTTTCGGAATTCATCACGTCACATGGGAGACTGCTGCTAAAGACCGAAATTCGTGGCATACATCATTACGCAAAGGTGAAGTCATTTGTGAAGCAACCAGGACTGCAAGAGCTGTGAAAAAAAAGACTGCGGTAAAAACCACATCCTTCTCATGGAACGTCAAGCATTCTTTGTCCACATTGTCAAAGAACATTTCGAGCCACACTAGTCCTTATTAGTCATCTTAGAACTTACGGCTGCAAAATTTCAGCCCCACTTGATAAATTGAATGGTCATCATCATTCTTGATGGACAAACATCTTAGAACGTACGGCTGCAAACTTTGAACGCCACTTGATAAAATGACTGGTCATCATCATTCTTGATGGACAAATATCTTAGAACTTACGGCTGCAAACTTTGAACCCCACTTGATAAAATGAATGGTCATCATCATTCTTGATGGACAAATATCTTAGAACTTACGGCTGCAAACTTTGAACGCCACTTGATAAAATGACTGGCCATCATCATTCTTGATGGACAAACATCTTAGAACTTACGGCTGCAAACTTTCAACCCCACTGGATACAATGAATGGTCATCATCATCATTCTTGATGGACAAACATCTTAGAACTTACGGCTGCAAACTTTCAACCCCACTGGATACAATGAATGGTCATCATCATCATTCTTGATGGACAAACATCTTAGAACTTACGGCTGCAAACTTTGAACGCCACGTGATAAAATGAATGGTTATCATCATCATTCTTGATGGACAAACATCTTAGAACTTACGGCTGCAAACTTTGAACCCCACTGGATGAAATGAATGGTCATCATTATTCTTGATGGACAAACATCTTAGAACTTACGGCTGCAAACTGTGAACCCCACTGGATACAATGAATGGTCATCATTATTCTTGATGGACAAACATCTTAGAACTTACGGCTGCAAACTGTGAACCCCACTGGATGAAATGAATGGTCATCATCATTCTTGATGGACAAACATCTTAGAACTTACGGCTGCAAACTTTCAACCCCACTGGATACAATGAATGGTCATCATCATCATTCTTGATGGACAAATATCTTAGAACTTACGGCTGCAAACTTTGAACGCCACGTGATAAAATGAATGGTTATCATCATCATTCTTGATGGACAAACATCTTAGAACTTACGGCTGCAAACTTTGAACCCCACTGGATGAAATGAATGGTCATCATTATTCTTGATGGACAAACATCTTAGAACTTACGGCTGCAAACTGTGAACCCCACTGGATACAATGAATGGTCATCATTATTCTTGATGGACAAACATCTTAGAACTTACGGCTGCAAACTGTGAACCCCACTGGATGAAATGAATGGTCATCATCATTCTTGATGGACAAACATCTTAGAACTTACGGCTGCAAACTGTGAACCCCACTGGATACAATGAATGGTCATCATTATTCTTGATGGACAAACATCTTAGAACTTACGGCTGCAAACTGTGAACCCCACTGGATGAAATGAATGGTCATCATCATTCTTGATGGACAAACATCTTAGAACTTACGGCTGCAAACTGTGAACCCCACTGGATGAAATGAATGGTCATCATCATTCTTGATGGACAAATATCTTAGAACTTACGGTTGCAAACTTTGAACGCCACGTGATAAAATGAATGGTTATCATCATCATTCTTGATGGACAAACATCTTAGAACTTACGGCTGCAAACTTTGAACGCCACTGGATGAAATGAATGGTCATCATCATCATTATTCTTGATGGACAAACACCGAAAATATATTGCTAGCACCACATACCAAGATGATACCTAAGACGTGTCAAAGGTTCCTTCCCATTAATAAATAATAATGAGTTGTCTCTATGCAGTTTTCTGCTATGGGTTCGTGATCATATTTTGTAGGTCTGAGAGCAGGGAGGAATAGGTGGTTAATCTTCCCCTCACTTTGGCAAACGACGAGCCCAGGCGTCGAACCCGCATCGGTCCGTGTTCATGATATTACCAGCGTAGTTCACTATCAACTTCGCTAGTGTGCTCGCTTCTTTACTATTACCTAATCACGACATTGGCTTGGAATATACCCGTAAAATAAACACATACCGCAATTCATTCATTCATTCATTCATTCAGTAGCATGCATGTCCTTTGCAAAACTTCACTCCCATAACAACGTTCCGGAAAACTTATCGGTCATAAGCAATATTCAGCTCTTGTCGCATGGATGCATTTATTCTATTTTGTATCCAACATGTTCTTAGAACTCGTCTATAACATTTATAATCAAAGTCATTTATGCGCTGTTCAGCTTGTTTAGTAAGTGTCAAGATCTCACAGGCGTATGTTGTACTGGGGAAAATTGCATGCTCTTAAAAATCTAATTTTCGTAACTCTATCTGTCCCACTCCACAATTAATTCACATGTTTTAGCTTTTAAAGAGTAATACATATTCGTCTTTTAATTTCTGTCATTGTGTCACCATTGTTGGTCATTAATGACCCAAGATATTCGACATCTTCCATCACTTCAAAAGTTTCCTCATTAACATATATTTCTTTCTCCATATTTGTTTTATCTGTATGCATTATCTTTGTTTTTGCTATGTTAAGAGACCGTGTCGCGTTGAATTATAACGTGTTGGTATGGGAGCCGGTCGTTCAGAAAACAAAGGCAAACTACTGTACGTAAAAACTTGCCTAGTACATCAACAGCAGCTGGAAATGCTGGTGTTGACTGCAACGTCCTGCAAGGGATATGCAACATAAAAAAAAAAGATATAAGTTGTGATTTTCACTATTCTTTTGGGTTGAGGTTACTAGTTTTTCTATCATAATCATCAACATCATCAAGTGCCCTGCCAGATGGCGTATGCGTTCATGGCTCTCCACAGATCTCGGTCTTTGGTTTTCTGGATCAACTCTGCTGCTGATATTCCTCCATGCCACCGTCTCAGTCCATCGAGCATCATTTCTCTTGGTCTGCCTCTGTCTCTCTTCCCCTCTATCTTTCCAGTTGTCACGATGATCTCCAATGCCTCTCTTCTCATCACATGACCGAAGAAAGATGTTTTTTCTCTTTCTTATTGTTGTATATAATGTTTTAGTTTCATTAGCCTGTTTCAGGCAGTCGTTGTTAGTTACTATGGCAGTCCAATAATTCGCAACATTCGTCTCAGGAACCACATCTCTGTTGCTTCTAGTTTTTCTATACCCTAATGATAATTGTATACCACAAAAGTCAGCGAAATTATTTCAGCATCGCAAGTCAGTGCGTTTATTACATTCTGTACGGTAATTTTATTTCACACTAAATTACATATAATCAAACGACTCAGCGGTCACCAATGTAGTGTGTGATATTTGCTCAAAGCGTCATGTCTGATGACTGAGTAATGGCGTATAGTACATGTGACTTATTATTTGGTGAAAAATTAGATTAAGGAGAAATCTGGGTGTTAGGAAATGAGAGGTTGTTGTCTGTTCAGTTCAATCCATCTTGACATTTAGTTTAGAGAAAGTTAAGTCGGTGAGTACGACTGTGGAATATGTGGGTTATCTTAGAATGAGGAACAATAGATGGAGAGAAGAAAGGAAACTATCGTATAATGTTGGTTCAGGTTGTTATGGGAGTGAGTTTCAGAGAAATTAGAAGCATTTGTAACAAATTTCTAGTTTATGGTTGTCGTCGTAGTTGTCATCATTATCATCGTGATCATCATCATCATCATCATCATCATCATCATCATCATCATCATCATCATCATCATCATCATCATCATCATCATCATCATCATCATCATCATCATCATCACCTTTCTCGCCATACTCATCATTATTATTATCACGAAGACATAAACAATTGATTGTACGATTTATTGCCTGGCATATTTCGCAGCATCTCGTCAGGTACATACTGCAGACATCACACAACATATACTAAAGCAATAAGATACACACTTCAAGCTGAAATATGCACATTTGTAATCGTGTATTCTATTGTTCGTGTCTTCGTTATACAAATTCACTACGGGAAAATATTGTTTTGAAATCATCATCATCATCACTTGTGACATCATTACCATCAACTGCAGCGTCATCATTACATCTTCTCATTGTCCTTATACGTCTTCTTATTTAGCATCTTCTTCTTCCTCTTCTTTCATTCAATTATACTGTCTATAGAACTTTGTATTGTCTTTTGGAGAATCTTGACGATTTTTGTAGATCTTTGTGTTTGGCGTTCGTTTGCTTTAAACTCAAACGTAGTCCATAGATGTGCGACTGCCTCTAGTATTAAATAAGGGAAGCAACTGCTGCAACAGGATGTAGCAATAGGAAATACAAACATTTAGATGAGTTGTGCGTGTGGATGAGCTTTTCCTATTACCAATGTCCCTCGCCATCAGGTGAATCCACTTCGACTTCTGAGGTACTTGTAATTTACGTCCCAAACCAAGGATGAGAAGTCAAGATTTTAGTTCAGCTGACCTCGGCATCAGCACAACGGAAGTTTAAAAGCGAAAACCTTTCCATTCGGACATGCTGGCCTCCCATCTATGTTTGTTATCATTGTGTTTAGCATCGTATATGGCTGTTGTTTGTGTTATTTACCCTGGTCAATTAAACAAAAAATCCGCTTCGTTTGCAATTCGGACAGTTGACCACGTGGTCAAAAGGCAAGACCGCTAGCTACATGGGCTGGAGCGGCTCCCGATGATAGTGAAGATGATGATAAAAAAAAAAGAAGAATAAAAGGAAAAGAAAGCATGAACTAAGGAAGGAACGAACTAAAGAATTTTATTTCCAACGGTAATAAACAGGGCACACAGGCCCGTCTTACATTCGGCCCCGTGAACCACTCATCTTTGGTAATTCAAATATCTATTGTACACGTTACATTAACATGGACATAACAATAAAACACATTGCCAAATGAATGTTGTGAATATAAACAATATGTATTACCATGTTATGAAATAAGTAGGCAGGCAGATATGCATACACAAGCATACACTCACACAGGCATACATACATACATACATATCTACATGATACATACATACATAAATACACACACACACACACACAAACACACATACATACACACATACACATACACACATACACACATACATACATCATGTACATAGACTCACAGTTATACACCCAATCATCTCATCTCATCAAGTTCCTCTTATGTCGAGGTGAAGTATAAACTTCATGAGAGTGCCCGCTTATGGGCTTCATATATCGATATTCCCATGGACTCTGCTATCCCCTCCGTCCAACGTTTACGTGGTCGGCCTCTTCCTCTGCTTCCCTCTGGTCAGTCCGTTTATACTTCTTAGTTTTTCTACGAGCAGTATGAAGATCCCCTGCCGGCTTGCTAATCTAGTCGTAGGTTTAGGACACTAATCTGACCACAGGGAGTCCATCCTCTATGGCGGTCATGGTTGCCCGGTCTGCACCACGCCGAGGTGGGGGTTGACTTGTGTAGTCTGCGGGTCATCGGCAGGCTACTAATTGTCGCTCTTCACCCCTCCTGGGAGAGGCTAGCCGATCCTAACCCAATCAATAACACACAAATAGTCGCGTCCTCAGATACACATTTACCCACTCATAATCACAAACACACACACATACACATTTGTTCATACATACATTCTCTTCTCTCCATCTCTCCATCAATCTCTCTTTTCTCTCTCTTTTTCTCTTTCTCTCTGTTCCCTTCTCTCACTCCCTCTCTCCCCCACCCTCTTTATCTCTATGACCCTTTCTCTCGTCTCCCCCCCCCCCTCTCTCTCTCTCTTTATCTCTCTCTATAATTTTACTCACTTTCTCTCTACATATCTCTCTTTCTCTCTGTCCTCTTCATCTCCTCCCTTCTATTTCCATCGTTCTGTCTCTCTCTCTTTTTATCTCTTTCTCTCCTCCACTCTCTATCTCTCTTTTTCACAATGTCCCCTTCTCTCTCTCTCTCCCTTCCTTCTTCTCTCCCTTCTCTTCTCTCTCTCATTCTCTATGTCACTTTCTCTCTCTCCCCCTCTCTCTTTTCTCTCGTTCTCTCTCGTTCTCTCTCTCTCTCTCTCTCTCTCTCTCTCTCTCTCTCTCTCTCTCTCTCTATTTGACTATCTCTCTAACTTTACTGTCTTTCTATCTCTATCCCCCCCCCCCTCTCTCTCTCTTTCTCTCTCAGAACAACAAGACAACGATGTACCGAATACGTCTGAAGCAACCCTCTCAACATCCTTACCGAGCTGCGGTTTGTGTGCCAGCTGCCGTGTTCTCACGGGCTGCAGACACCTCTGAAAAATGGTGGAACAAATTGAAATAGTAATTGCTTTCAAGTCTCGTCTGAAGAGTACTTTTTTCTCATTTCCTTTTAGAGTTTCCTGAAATCTGTAGCACATCTCTAAAAGAGAGATGGATAGAATCTGTACGGTGTTCTTGTTCAGAGATGAATAGAATGCGTAGAATGTTCTTTACAAAGATGAACATAATGTGTACAATGTTCTTTACAAAGATAAACACGATATATAGGGTGTTCTTGCTTGTATAGGGTCTAATTTTAATGACTGTGGGGTTTTCGAAAATATTGCCGTTCCAAGTTTTGTATTCACACTCTATGAACTTATGCAACATAAGAAGGTAAATACAAAACTTGGAACGAAAATATGTTCAGAAACCGCACATTATTGAAAATACTCCCTATACAAATAAGATAATCTGTAGCCTTTTGTTTTGTACGAGAGAAATACAATTTTAGCATTGGGGAAAGGTGTGTTGTCTGGACCGAAAAAAAAAGAAAAGAATCCGTAATATATTCTCCGTCTTCTTCTTTCGTTCGTTTGAAGTTTGTCTATAACTGCAATTCTGTCTCGTGTATGAATTTAACTGTCTTCTTTAGTTCACTCAGTAGTCCATATTTCTGGGCGTGATTGCGTGACATTCTAATTTATATTGCGCCCCTCCTAGCCGGTTGCCCATGTCTTCAGCACCTTTCCTTTGCTAGAGTAGACTGTGGTCTTATTAGAGGTTACATATTATGTGTGTACACATGTGTTTGCACATGTATGTACGTACATGCACACCCAGAGCAGTCTGATTTTACGGCGCCAGATACTCGCCTTCGCTCCTTCTTCAGTTAGTTAAAACAGCTCGACCACGTGCAGACCTGGAGTTGGACTTTTGCTGCCAGAGGTTATAAAAATACAAGTCATAGGGGTATTTTGCAAGCTTGGGGGTTCACCCAAACTCTGTACCCCCGGCTTTTATAACAGCAATTTGGAACCATGTATTAATATGCCTAATATTACTATACAAGAATCTGTGCGTGCTGTTTCTCAGTGATAAATATAATTGCTCTCATGACCAGCATTACAGATTAATGCAGTTTATATCATTTTCTTCTTTATAATAGTGCAATCGTCTGCATATAAATAATCTATAGCATGCTCTTATGAGCCGCGGTAGAGTAAGGGATAGACGCTTGCCTATCGGCCCAGAGGTCACAGGTTCAAATTCGCATTAAGGCTGATTTGTAAAACTGACCTGAGGTTGTCCCAGCTTAAAGTAGGAACAAGGAAATGTCTTTAGAAGATAAGGCTGCCGGTGTTATATTCATCACATCACTCCTTGAGTGCCGACTCGTCTATTAGACATAGCTCTAGCACCATGTACCCAATGATCTTTACGGTGTGTAAACTGTTCTTCGCTTTACAAACAAATAGAGAGCTTTTCTGGAAGTAACTGAATTTGTAGTTTGTAAATTGTGCAGATAGCTAGAATGAGTAATATTGAAAGCACACTTTAGTCTTTATCGTTAAGAAGAAGGAGGAAGAGGAAGAGGAGTAGGAGGATGTGGACCACGACGATGAAGTAAAGAAGAAGAAAAAGCTGATGATGATGATGATGATGATGATGATGATGATGATGATGATGATGAATTGTGATGTTAATGTTGGTGATGGTGATAATGATGACTGTGATGGTGATGATAATGGAGATGGCGAAGGAAAATAATAATAATAATAATAATAATAATAATAATAATAATAATAATAATAATAATAATAAGAGGAAGAAAAAGAAGAAGAAGAAGAAGAAGAAGAAGAAGAAGAAGAAGAAGAAGAAGAAGAAGAAGAAGAAGAAGAAGAAGAAGAAGAAAACTAACATAAAGATGAAGAAGATGAAGAAGAAGATGAAGAAGAAGATGAAGGAGAAGGAGAAGGAGGGGAGGAGGGGGAGGAAGGGGAGAAGGAAGAAGGGGAGGAGGACGTGGAAAAGGAAGATGAAGGGGAGGAGGAGGAGGGAAAAATAGCTATTCCATGTTTTTGGGTCAACCTAAAAGTTTCAAACTGGAGTCATTACTCACAACCCTGTCACACTCCAGTTATTTAGCGCTTCCGCTATGAATACGTATTTTTTAGCTGCACAAGTCTATTTTTAAATAAGTTTTAGTGTATAATTATGTGTTTTTGAAGATTGTTTCCGAATTCCTAGGCACTCGGTGGTGATATATGTTACAGGCATGGCTAGTTTGTTGGTAATCATCATTATCATCATCATTGTTATCGTCATCATCATCATTATCACCGCTATCATCATCATCATCATCATCATCATCATCATCATCATCATCATCATCATCATCATCATCATCATCATCATCATCATCATCATCATCATCATCATCATCATCATCATCATCATCATCATCATCATCATCATCATCATCATCGTCGTCATCATCATCATCATCATCATCATCATCATCATCATCATCATCATCATCATCATCATCTTCTTCATCGTCATCATTCTCATCATCACCACAATCATCAAGATCACCACCATCACCATTGTCTTCTTCCCTCGGCTGTCGTTTCTGTAACGGTGACCCAGGCAGGCGAGCTCCCCCGAATACCACCACGGACATGTGAAGTTTATATTTACATTAACACATCCCGGTGGTTAGTGTCCACTCGGTGGGCCAGTATATCTTTCCTACCTTGCTATACTTAAGTGTTTTAATTATCATCATCATCGTCATCATCATCATCGTCATCATCATCATCATCATCATCATCATCATCATCATCATCATCATCATCATCATCATCATCATCATCATCATCATCATCATCATCATCATCATCATCCTCATCATCATCACCACTACTACCAATATTGCTATAACCCGTGTACAAAGCATATCGCTCAGCATGTACTGGAACAGACTCCAACTACAGCCCACGGTCAGATGTCTTCTTCTTCTTTCGCATTTGATCCCCCATCCGGGTATATACCCTGAACAAACTCACCCAAACCCTCCCTTTCTTAGCTATTAAATGCATCTCCATGTGCTCCCCAAATAATTCATTTCATTTTTTATTTCTCTTCTCTATGTATTTTTGTTTTCCTTTATTTATTTAGAGGAGCGGCTGACGGAGTGGGTAGAGTGCCGTCTTTTCCTTCAGGTGACCCGGGTTCGAATTCTTGGCAAGGTGTGTATTTTGTGTGTGTCAAGAAAAAACAAACAAACAAAGAAAACCCTAACCTGCACAGTTCGCGGCAACTGCACTAACCAGGCGGCCTTAATTCCTCAGGCTCTAGACCCCCCCCCCCCTTCCCCCGACCTACACCGCAAGGTAATATATGGAGTAAACGAGTTTAAAAAAAAAAAATTTCCTTTGTCCTATGGATTACAGTCAAAGGCATTTCTAGTTTTACTATTTTCAGATTTTCAATATAATTGTCCTATCAAAAGCTAGCGTCCTGTCCTCACCTCTTGAATAACATGTATTTGTTTGGTTCTCTCCATGAGCTCCACATTGGTGATTCTTTCATAGCATTGTATTCCGTCTACTACGACCGGTTGTCTCTGGATGTTCTTACCCGACAGTCGAACATATTCTCTGTGAGTTTCCAGCTCTTACAGATGAAAGGAAATTGTTACGCCAAATGACCGTATTAAACGAACACATTATACGGAACAATTATCATCATCATCATCACCATGTGCCATGTCGATAAGCCTTGCTGGTCGCAGTTGGCCATCTCACACTATCACCGGAGTCGCAGAGCAGATATGTGTTCTTGCCTCAGTTATGCCATGTGACTAAACGATCCAAGCATTTGTCTCTCTGCCTCTCTCTGGCTCTGTTCCCATAAGTTCTGCCAGTTTTCACGCAGTTTTCTTTTCTCATAACTAATTAAATGTCATGGGATGATTAACCGTCTTAAGCAACTTCCCGTATCTGCCAATGGCTTATATATATATCGCCGAAATGTTATAATTGCGAAATGTTGCCTCAATTAAAATATAACCACAGTAAGTTTCCCTAAGTAAACTCCTTTCATTTGATGTATAAAATAACATGACTGCTACCAATGCTACCATATTCATTCATTCGTTCATTCAGTAGCAAGTTCTTTGCAGAACCTCGCTCCCATAACAACCTTCCGGAAAACCTCTCGGTCATAAGCAAGATGTCCCGCGTCATATACACCCGTCTGCAGATCATCTGCCACATCCTGAACCCATCTTCTCTTTGGCCTTCATATTCCTCTTTACCCGGACATAAACCCTCCATTATTGTTCTTTCCAAACTTTCATGACGTTTCAAGTGGCCAAAATATTCACATTTTCTTTGGTTTATCGTCTTTAATAGCCATCCTTCCTTAATAGTCAGCTCTTGTGATATGGATTCATTTGTTCTTTTCTGTATCCAAGATATTCTTAGAACCCATCTATAACATGCATATTCAAAGGCATTTATGCGCTGTTCAGCTTGCTTAGTAAGTTTCCAGGTCTCAAGGGCATATTTTATATTGGGAAAGATGCATGCTCTTAAAAATCTAATTTGTGTAGGTCTATCTGTCCCACTCCACAATTTATTCAATTGATTTAGTTTCTGAAGAGCAATAGATATACGTCTTTTATTTTTTTTCATTGTGTCACCATTGTTGGTAATTAATGATTCAATATATTCGAAATTTTCCACCACCTTCAATTTTGTATCATTAACATATATAATATTTCTTTCTTGTAACTCGTCGTCCCTGGGGGAAAGTGGAGTCGACAAGCACACCTTTAAAATACTACTTATACTTTGGAAATATTGTCAGCCCTTTGTCTACACTCCCCCGTTATGTCTTCCACTCACTATCTCTCTCTCTATCTCTCTCTCTCTCTTTTATGCCTTCATAACATACCCCGACAACAGTTTCCTCAAACAATTAATAAAATATGTAATGCTGAAAACTATGTCAGTTGTATGTATTGACTGTGTATATGTAATTTGTAGTGTATTCTATTGTGACTGTGAGATAGGACTCTGTATGTCTATGTTCCGTATTACATCTCTCATCCTTGTACGGCCATGCACAATACATCACACATATTTGGACAGCTCTCACCCGGGGATGCTCCTCTCCGCCTGAGTCTGGACTTATTCCAATATTTAGAAAGTGTTCAACGTGTGATCACCATGAAATAATGCGAGTACGGTAAGTCTCTGAATTCCACAGATTTCCCTTTTTGGAAGTTACTAAAATCCATCACTGAAACACATCACCACTGTCTAACACTGTCGGTATATAGACTATCTCTGTTCTACACACTGTCTATAGTTATTTACTTAACACTATTTGTATACATGGAAACTGTTCTTGAGTTCTCCAAGGTTTCTTTTAGGTTAGTACACAAGTAAAATATATTTAGCCTATGTTGCTCTGCCTTTATAGAATGAAAGTCCTTTCCCTGGTTTTCTTAACCGGGATACAGAGTTCACTTATTTGCAATTCGCTATCTCTACCCACGATTTTTGAATGGCTATGTTCTAAGTTGTTCTAGTGAATTACTTTCTTTGCACAAGTGAATTGCCTTCGGTATCTTCTCTGAGTATGTCCTGAGTTTTTGTCGTAGAACCTGTGGGAGATAGATAACCAGGTGATCTCAGCTTGCTTCAGACTAACTCTTATGTGAGAGTATGCCTCCGGCCGTACTCAGACGCTACCGATCGATACTCTGACATAAGACAGATGAGTTCACTAAGTTCTAGACGATTAGCTAAAAGAAGGAAATGGTAATAGCAAAGCACAGACACCTAGTTCTCGATGCTAGATTCCTAAGCTAAAGCTAGATTACCTTATATTATCTATGTTAGTCCATGAATTGAAATACACAAGCACATAAGCACCAATGTCCCATCGCCTCTAAACAATTAGGGACCTTATATTTCTATTCTTATTAAGGACGCATAGAACCATTCTCCGTCTAGTTTGGTAGCACACTAAAAAAAAAAAAACCCAAGTTCCCAACTATTTATACTCAGTTTCCAATTCTCCGTTCCCTTTTGATCAACAATCGAATTTGCCGTGATTCCCCATCACAGGTTTGTGAAATCACGTATTCGCTCTTGTCCGCTCCGTCTCCCGCTCCGTTTCGTCTCAGTTTTCCCAATTCCTCCGTACATCAAACATTTCTAACGCTTTGATCAATGACTTCGCGTTTTCCACAACCCGATCGTCTCCGCGTTGTTTGTCCGGTGAAATCGGCAGTCAATGACCCCTGATAACAATTGTATCTTCTTCTTTACCATTCGGTCAATGACCCTCACTCTGTCCTCACCCCAGACTGAAGTACTCGATTGTTTTATCTGACTAAAGTTAATAACTTCCCATCCTCATACATTGCAAGTAATTTTTCTATTTTAGTTTATGGTGGAATCGCTAAACTCACAGTATCCCGTGACATTTCTCCATATTAGTTCTATCGATATGCATTATCGTTGTTTTTGCTATGTTAAGATATAGGTTGTGCTGCCATATTAACAACTTTTAAGTCATAATTGTGGCAAACCCCTATTTCCCATTTCCGCTATCCAATTTGGTTTTGTCCATACCTACTTTTGTTTGGTATGAATCAGTTATTAATGTACCTAAGAAATCTGGCCAGTAGTTTTACCAAAATGTATGTGTTATGAAACAAAGTTAAGTTGCAGGAATCTGTTGAGCGCGAATTTGTGGTGGTGTTTGTCCATTAAGAATGATGATGACCATTAATTTCCTCTAGTGGGGTTGAAAGTTTGGAGCCATGCGTTCTACGATGGCTGGTAATGCCTATTTTGACTCGAAATTTTCGTTGACAATGTGGGCAAAGAATGCTTGACGTTTCTGGAGGAGGAGGAGGAGGAGGAGGAGGAGGAGGATCTACTGCGGTGTTTTTTTTGTCCAGCCCTTTTTTCACAGCTCTTGCAGTTCTGTTTGCCTCACAAGTGACTAGACCCTTGGCGTAATGATGTACGCCACGAATTTCGGTCTTTGGCAGAAATCTTGTAAGTGTCGTGATGAATTCCAAAAGCTTTTAGTGAGATCTTCAGAGTTTGTTTAAAGCGTTTCCTCTGGCACCCTTGGGGGCGTTTACCATAGCGCAGCTCACCGCAAATCTTTTTTAGGGAGACGCCTGTGATCTGGCATGCGAGTGAAATTGGATGAAGAATGACTTGCGCGATGAATTGGATTAAAGTGAAAAGAGTTGCGCAATTCGTCGACCAGATTCTCTCGCCCGAGCCCACCCGAATCCAGTGGCAAGACAAGTCAAAAAGATTGGAGTCGAATACAGGTGCAATGGATGACCAGGGCGTTCTATGTGCCTTGTCGTGCTTATTACGTTCCACAACGCTTTGCAGGTAAACACCGTCTTGCCCATTGAATCGTTAATGATTTCTTCCACGCAGTCTGCCAAATTATCACATTTGTAGACCCGGGTGCACGGAGGAATAGGTGATTAGTCTGTCTCTCCTTTAGCGAGCAACGAGAGCAAACCCCCTTGTTCGTCCGTGCTGAATATTGTCAGGGTAACGTGCTAGCCGGGATATCACCGCGCCCGCTATATGTGTATATGTTGCCTATTCGAAAGTACAAGGAATTAATAAAACGCATTACCCTCTGTGGACAACAATCACCTTCAAATTAATATCCTGTCAACATGATTATTAATCTGAACCGGTGATGCACCCTTATATAACTTCTCTTTGAGGTTGAATAGGGTAGGAGTAATCAAACCACAAATGAAAAATGCAAGGAATGAATCGCCCACAAAAAAAAAAAAAAAGTAGAATCATTAAGCTTTACACGATCACAAGTAACAAGGTGGGCCAAAGCCTTCGTCGGCATACAAACAACAAACACACACCAAAACACACATGAACAACTGTACATGAAAGTACAGGTAGGCCCCGGTTAACGTCGGAGTTACGTTCTTGGAAAACGTGACTTTAAGCGAAACGACGTATAGCGAAACACCATTTCCTATATAATTAAATGAAATACAGTGTATTATGTAATGTTTATTTTGATGGTTTTTGGTATTTATTGGTAACAAGTGACGTCTATTAGATGCGGTAATAACTATTCGTCGCCTATAGAGATAAAAAGAGGAGTACGGCAAGGATGTGTACTGTGCCCAAGCCTCTTCAACCTATACACAGAAATAATTTTTAAACAAGTTGAAATGCCTGGACTCAGCATCAGTGGAAGAGTTATAAACAATCTTAGATATGCTGACGATACCGTGTTACTAGCAGAAAGTGAGCAAGAGTTGCAAGACCTAGTGGAAGAAGCAAACAGGCACAGTGCAGAATGTGGCTTAGATATTAACATCCAAAAAACAAAAACTATGATAATTAGCAGTGAAAAGGAAAGGTCATCAATGAACATCACGGTAAACGGGCAGATACTAGAACTAGTAACAAGTTTCTGTTATCTTGGACATATAATAACAGATGATGGCAGAAGTGAAATGGAAATCAAAAAGAAAATAGGAATGGCCAAACGGCATGAAATCAGTATTAACATCTAAAGAGATTAATAACGCATTAAAAATGAGAACTGTCATATACTACGTATATTCAACGCTACTGTATGGCACGGAAGCCTGGACATTGAACAAGCAACTAGAAAGTTGAATAGAGGCTCTGGAGATGTGCAAGGCGAGAGACAGACAGTGCTGGAGATCCATTGCAGCCAACCTTCATTGCGTAGACGGCACCTGATTGATTGATTGATATTTATTGGCTAAATAGAGGTGGGCTGGAGGGCGAGTGGTAGAATAATTGGGACGTAGAGGCATTAAAACCACGACTCGCTCCAAAACTATCATCAGCACTACTAGTACTGCTCTCACCCGCTTTCTCAGCTAGATCTTCATAGACAAATTTTGCTTTCTCTTGGATAGCCATCTTGCTCACAGGCATATTAAGTTGGTTCTGGTCTTGAATCCAGACGGTCAATAGTGCTTCCATGTTCCGCATAAGAGTACTTCTGGCACGAGTGATCTTGGAAGCACTCAAGAGTGTTACGTTTTTAGCACCCTCTTTGATTTTGTCAGCACCTGTACAAATTGTCTTTACCGTGGTTGAAGGTAAACCATAAAACTTTACCGATATCAACAGCCCGATTACCAGCGTCAAAACGACGTAACACATCTAACTTCACCTCAAGAGTAACACTCTTCCTGGTTCTTTTACAACCAGACACACTATCAACACTTACTGTGCGCTTTGAACTCATCATTATTGGTGATTACACGATAAAATTCTGGAAAAACGCACTGCACAATATGTAAAATGGCGATGTTAACGCAGCATAGCAACACAGGTGACTACGTTATAGCGGAACGTAGCGACGTAAAGTGATGTCCGATTGTGATAACAACGTTATAGCGATACGGCGCAAACCGAAGCGACGTATAGCGGGGCCTTCCTGTGTGTGTGTGTGTGTGTGTGTGTGTGTGTGTGTGTGTGTGTGTGTATACACAAATATATGTACAAGTAAAGTTACATATATGTTTCCTTGTTGTAGACATGACACGTGAGTGGTTGAGTTCCTCGTGAATGGTTATCATATGAATTTAATTTGAAAGTAACAATACACTCATACATTTTAAAATTGTGGTTAATATTTGTTTGGGAACATCGATGTGACAGAAAGGATAAAAGCGATCGCTCTTAAACTTCATATGCACTGAGGGCGGGGTAGGCCGCTCAATCCCTACACATTGTGCTTTCAGTTGGACTTCAGGTTGACGTCTCTTTAAGAAAGCAATCGCAAGCTTTGCCTTAAAAAACAACCAGGGCTTGATCACAATATTCTTGTAAAGAGATATGCAACAGTTGCTTTTATTGTTTTGGAATCAGCTGCGTAATTGTGGTTGTAGTCATTGTTCCGCGCTCCCTGGCCTAGGGGTTAGCGTCTTTCTCCGTAATCCCGTATACTCTCGTGAGTGACGTGATGTGCGCGAGAATTGGTAGCGGTTCTCGCTCTCGTCGATAACTTACAGGGTATGTGAGCCGGTCGCTCAGAAAGCAATGGCAAACTACTGAGCGTAATCTTGCCTAGTACATCAACAGCAGCTGAAAAGTGCTGATGTTGACTGCAACGTCCTGTAAGGGATATGCAACATAAAAAATAGTCATTGTTTGGGTATCTGCTGCGTGGTTGTGATTTTTGTATGGAAATCTGCTGGTGATTGTACACTGAAATTATTGTTTGGGTATCTGCTGCGTAATTGTGATTGTAGTTATTGTTTGTAAACATCTACTGGGTAGTTATGGTTGTTATTGCTGTGAAATTCTGCTTGTAGTTATTGTTTGGGGACTGCTGCGTAATGATGGTTGTAGTTATTGTTTGAGAATTTGCTGCGTAATGGTAAATGTAGTTATTGTTTGAGAATTTGCTGCGTAATGGTAAATGTAGTTATTGTTTGTAAACTGCATCATAATGGTAAATGTAGTTATTGTTTGGAAACTACTCCGTAATGGTAATTGTAGTTATTGTTTGGAAACTACTCCGTAATGGAATTGTAGTTATTGTTTGCGAACTACTCCGTAATGGTAATTGTAGTTATTGTTTGCGAACTACTCCGTAATGGTAATTGTAGTTATTGTTTGCGAACTTCTCCGTAATGGTAATTGTAGTTATTGTTTGGAAACTGATCTGTAGTGGTAACCATGGTTGTTGTTGTTGTTGTTGTTGTTGTTGTTGTTGCTGTTGTTGTTGTTGTTGTTGTCTTCCACGTATCCCGTTAGAAGTCGTAGGAAGGGATAATTGAAGTTCCGTCGCCTGTGACTAGTGCCTTTCTTCCAATTTCCTCCTTGAATCTTGAGCAAAATTTTAGGATCAAGTAAATTCCCTACCGGTTTGCTAGACCAGACGTAGGT
This sequence comes from Cepaea hortensis, assembly GCA_963921405.1. NCBI lineage: Eukaryota > Metazoa > Mollusca > Gastropoda > Stylommatophora > Helicidae > Cepaea > Cepaea hortensis. Next base: position 18,164,290 of record OY992887.1, on the reverse strand, counting down.
TCCTTACCAACTTAACCTTTGTCTATTTGCTACTTCCACCATGTCACATCCACTGGGGCAGGTCCGCATGGCCGAATGGGTAAGAACGCGTGTTCTTAAACATCCGTTGTTCTGATGCCAAGGTAAGCGGTTCAACCCCTACACCGTACAGCTGGATTAAAATGTTGACCTGTCGTCCTTAATTTAGGAACGTAAATTACAAGTACCTCTGAAGTCGGAGTGGGTTCGCCTGATGGCGAGGGTCACTATTAATAGGGAAAGCTAATCTACACGCAAAATGCATTCCATCTGTTAATACAGTCGACCCCACTTAAGTCGAACTCGGATAACTAGAATTTCGCTTAAGTCGACGTTATTGGCTTGGTCCCCGCCAAGATCCTTCTTTATCTTCGTATAAACATTCCTGATAAGTCGAAGTCGGTTAATTCGAATTTTTGGATTAGTCGAACATAAAAATGGATTACCGACTATACAAATGTCCACGTTTAAGTCGAACTGTTCATTTCACACACACACACCCCCCCCCCCCCCCAAAAAAAAAATAATAATAATTGTTTCGCGAAAGAATGTGTATTTTTAGTCAGCCCGGAGAACAATCTCGCACGTAATATGTTGCTACATGTCAACAATGGCTGCTAGTGGACGAAAGCTTAAAACTTTGACTTTGAAAGGAAAGATTGAGCTGTTGGAATAGGTTGAACATAGTGGGAAGAAGAAAGTGGATATAGCTAGAGAATTTGGTATTCCAACATCGACACTTTCCGGCATTTTAAAGCATAAAGACCGCTACAAACAATTGTTTTTCGAATGTCAAATAGACAGTGATAGGCAGAGAGCTAGAAGAACTGCTGCGTGCGATTTTGTTGATGCTGCCCTTTTAAAATGGTTCACTATGATTAGATCGGCAAATGTACCAGTAAATGGACCTTTACTTATTGCGAAAGCAGAAGAATTTGCACGTCTTGGGTGTCAGACAGACTGGAATTGTAGTGCTGGCTGGTTGGATCAATTCAAAAAACGATACTGCATCACTTACAAGAATGTGTGTGGAGAGAAACAGTCAGTCGACGAAGCAACGACTCACTCATGGATAGAAGACGTCCTCAGACCTGCTTTAGCTAAATATAATTCTGCGGATGTATTTAATGCCGATGAAACTGGATTATTTTGGAGATTGCTACCTGATAAAACATTTTCTTTCAAAAATGAAAAGTGTCATGGAAGGGGGGGGGGGGGGGATCAAAAGAAAGAATAACAGTGGTTGTGTGTTCCAATATGGATGGTAGTGAAAATGGCCTTTATTTGTGATTGAAAAATTTTAAAATCCTCGTTGTTTCAAAGGCCTGAAAACATTGTGTGTGAATTACAGAGCCGATTCAAAGGCATTGATGACATCAGAACTGTTCAATGAGTGGCTACAAGAATTTGATTATTCAATGGTGTGTAAACAAAGAAAAGTTCTTTTAATTGTTGACAATTGTTCAGCCCACACAAAAATTAACAATCTGAAGGTAACAAAGCTTTTGTTTCTGCCACCTAATGCCACATCAACACTTCAGCTTTGTGATCAAGGTATCATTCAAAATCTGATAATTCTTTATAGATCCACAATGTTGTCAAAACTTGTGGGTCATATGGATGCTGACCTCCTTTGTGATGATTTCAAGATAACTTTTCTTGATGCTTTTCTTATGTTAAAATCTTCATGGGACAGAGTTTTACCAGCAACTATTGCAAACTGCTTTAGACAGGCTGGCTTCTTACCTGCAGTAGATGTCTCTGTAAATGTGAATTCCACACAATCAGCGAGCAGTGAGAGCAATGATACTGACATTTCAGTGGGGCCATTACTTGCTAGATTGTATAAAGAGCTGAAGATTGGTCCAGAGGAGTTTGTGAACATTGACAATGATGTTTCTACTAGTGCCACTCTTTCAAGCACTGATATTATAGGGCTATGTATGCCAGTCATTCAACCAACAGACCCTTCCAGCCCTGACTCTGATGATGAGGATGACTGTGGGCTGCAAGCACAACCTGTATCGCAGTCAGATATTTTGGCATCAATTGACAAAATTAACATTTGCATGATGCAGAATGGATGTTCAGATGATGCAGTCTCACCATTTTGTGCCTTTAAACGGGCAACGGGAAGACATTTTTCACAAGTCAAGAAGCAAAGCAAAATCACAGACGTTTTCTTTAACTAATTTGGAAATTTTCAAAACTAAACATTTCAACATTTCTGATATTGTATTACTATTTATTTGTTCACTACCTGTGTTTCCTAAGTGGTACAATCATTTTACTCAATGCTACTGCATGGTACACATGTGTTAGTGTAAATTAGTGTAAATGTGTGCAGTCTGGATAAGTAGAATTTATGATAAGTAGAACAAATTCCTTCGGCCCCTGCGACTTCTACTTATCCAGAATCCACTGTAGTTTGTATAGACTACGCTTGAGTTCAAAGCTAGCGCGCGCGAAAAAAAAATCTACTGGTCGCCTGCTGGCAAGCTTCGAGCTGTGACAGGTACGACTGACCGACCGACATTTGAACTTGAAACTTGTCCTCCAAATAAAATGTTCTCATTCCAAGATCATTCCAATTACCGGGACTCGATAGAGTCCGTACGGTTATCGTTTGGAAATGTGCTGCGTAATTGTCGTTATAGATATTGTTTGGGGACTGCTATATGGTTGTGGATTTCCAAAATTTTTCTAAAGGGAGGGGAGCATTGGGGGGGGGGCCGAGGGGAGAAAGAGGGAGGCGGGGGGGGGGGGGGGTAAGGGGGTAAATCTTCCGCGTAACACCGCGTGTGGCCATTGCGTGTTACTTTTCTGTTTTTATTTGTGACTGTGATTACTGTTTGGGAACTGCTGCGTGATTGCGAATGTTGTTGCTGTTTGGGAACTGCTGCGTAATTGCAACTGTTGTTACTGTTT
>OY992887.1:18126344-18156344 GCA_963921405.1 Cepaea hortensis | reverse complement strand
AAACCTCGGTAAGGTGATGGCTATTTTCTGTCGGGGTAATCAGAAACTGTTAATTTGCAGTTCGCGAAACCTGTACTAGCCAAGCGGCCTTAACTCCCCAGGGTAAAGAACTCCCTGCCCTACTCAAGAAGGTACTAGAGGCAGTAATGCCAGTTGCCAATTGAGTAGCATAGTTATTTAGTTTGGAGAATTAGATAATCAAACGATGGCATGTATCGTGTGTTTTAACTGTAACGTGATGGGGATAACAGAAACAGTCAATGGAATGCGATATCGTTGTTCTGTTATTGTATCGCGTTACGTGCTACTTCACGCACAGCTCTTCTTCTTAGCCCCCCACCCCCCTTCTGGAGGGCAGTACGTCATACCTACTTATGAACCTCAACACGTCAGTGTATCCGACTTCGGCATCAATTTGTGTTAGATGTGCTTCCTTTAGACAGATCTCATTAAGGTACCGGGCTCTATATACCCATGGGTAGGTTTTCTTTCCAATATATTTTGCCAAAGCAGCAGCCTGAAGGTCTCCTATTTGCAATTTTGATCTGCGGTCGCATTTTTAAAGTGCGGAACTTGAACACGGAGCCTCCTGTTTATCGCTCTTTTACGAGAGAACTGTCTCACGTGTAATATCTTCAGCACACACGTAAACAGTGCGAGTTAACTAGTGCTTGGCATTACAGTCAATCTAACATTACTGTAAGTGGAGTCAGCTTCGGTACAAGTCAAGGAAGGACTGTCAAGATGCGAACAGGATCCAGAAAACATATACAACCGCACAGATGCATTGCAGTGCCCGATGTTCTTGGGCAATTAGTCTCCAGAGTTGAGACCATAATATGTGCCACGTTTTCATCACGGCCCAGAAGTTAAGTGTTTGTCTCAATGTTGATATGAGACCTGTCTCCTGTCACTGGTTTACAAGAGTGACTCGGACGAATATCAGCAATATAATGGATCCACAATACCAAGTACCAAGACATGCGGAGATACAAGAACGACTCTGCCATTTTGGTAATTCACCTGACGATGGTCATGGAGAATAATTTTCAACAAGGTATGACATTGAACTAAAAACACATATTTTCGTTCCTTTCTTCTACACACAAGCTCACCGTGAGTATCGTGTACAGATATTTACAAAATACAACCACGCACATTCTGTTTTCATTTCCATCGTAACCCTAACGGATTTTCTTTAAGGTGTGTGATTCTTTTCATCAATTCCTTTCTCCAGTATTTTCTTTGCATGTCATGTGCAAGAAATATTCTACGACGTTTGATTACGTTTAGGAATAGAACGATAGCAACTTTACACGGCATTGAAGTGTTGACGAGATCCAGGCACGAAGAATTCGAATTTGTTTAGAATTCTATCTTGATAGATGTTCATGGCTGTCTTAATTAACGAGGTTGGTTACAAACACTCTTTCATAAACTCAGCGCGTAGTTTTTCAGTGCTTTTGATTACAGACGCTTTGACAGAAGCAGTTGACGTGCTGAAAGAATAAGTGCACTCGCTCTAAAACGTCCGCTCTTTCATAATATCAATGCTTAGTATACGGACTTTCGGTGTATTTTATTAAGTGCTCTTAAGCTTCCTGTGCGCCGATGGCGAGGTAGACCTTTCAATGCCTACACCAGCATTAAGTTGGGCTTGAACGTTGACGTCTCGTATATAGAGCAATGGCAAATTGAATGGGCGGTCATGATTCGCCATTTCACTCGATCACAAGAGTCGTGGATCAGCTTAGTGTTCTTGTCTCGACATTGCCACGTGGTCAAGCCATCCAGATATTTACTTCTATGTCTTCCCCTTATTCTTTTCCCCTCGATCTTGCCAGTTGTAACCAAGTTCTCTAATTTATTTCTTCTCATAATATAATACTTATTTTGATTGTCTACATCTAATTTCTCTAATCAGTTTACGATTTTCATTTGTTTCTTGTAGGACTTGGTCGTTGGTTATTCTGTCTGTCCATGGTATTCTTTGCATTCTCCTCAGAAACCACATTTCCACAGCCATCAGATGCTTTTCAGCTTGTCTGCTCATTGTCCACGCTTCACATCCATACAAAAGTGCAGGTTCTATGGTAGGAGGAAAGGCTGGATAAGAGAGATGAGAGGCAGGAGAAGAGGCAGGAGGAGAGGTAGGCGGAGAGGTAGGAGGAGAGGTAGGGTGTGAGGTAGGGAGAGAGGCAGGGAGAGGTAGGGAGAGGCTGGATGAGAGGTAGGATGAGAGTTAGGAGGAGAGGTATGATGAGAGGTAGGAGAAGAGGTAGGAGGAGAGGTAGGAGGAGAGGTAGGGGAGAGGTAAGGGGTGAGGTAAGAGGAGAGGTAGGAGGCGACTTAGGAGGAGAGGTAGGATGAGAGGTAGGAGAAGAGGCGGGAAGAGAGGCAGGATGAGAGGTAGGAGGAGAGGTAGAAGGAGAAGTAGGAATAGAGGCTGGAGGAGAGGTAGGAGGAGAGGCTGGTGGAGAGACTGGAGGAGAGGTAGGAGGAGAGGTATGGGGTGAGGAAGCAGGAGAGGCAGGATGAGAGGCAGGAGGATAGGTAGAAGGAGAGGTAGGAATAGAGGCTGGAGGAGAGGTAGGAGGAGAGGCTGGTGGAGAGACTGGAGGAGAGGTACGGAGAGAGGTAGGAGGAGAGGTAGGAGGAGAGGCAAAAGGAGAGGCAGGAGAAGAGACGGGAGGAGACGAGAGATACCATGCTGGACAGGTTTGTACTGGTGGCATAGAGGAACATGTGTATCAGAGATGGCTGGCAGTGCCTCGGACTGGTCAGTTGCTGCAGGGTTAGTGAGCCGCAGTTTCACAATTCCCGAATATACAGAGTTGGGGGTTCCAAAACATCCGCTGGCGACGGAACGTAAAATTGCTAAGTAAATCAGAAACAGCAAATAAATCCTGTGGTTGAGTAAATGTAAAGAACATGCAATTAGATTCTGACATGGGACGGAAGTCTGTGGACAGACATCATCACCAAGGCAACACGGTAAGTCTTTTCTAGACCTCAAACGACATGAACATCAAAGCATGGGTCTTCAGAATGAAAGCTCAGTCTTCTATGGGATTCACAACCAGCTAACCAACCAACCAACCAACCAACCAACCAACCAACCAAACAACCAACCAACCAACCAACCAACCAACCAACCAACCAACCAACCAACCAATCAACAAACTAATCAACCAACCAGCCAGCCAGCCAGCCAACTATCGAATCAACCAACCAACCAACCAACCAGCCAGCTAGCCAAACCACCAACCAACTAAGCAACCAACCAACCGACCAACCAACGATCAAGCAACCAACCAATCAATCAACCAACCAACAAACCAACCAAGCAACCAATCATATAACCAAGCAACCAAGCAACCGACCAACCAACGAACCAACGAACGAACGAACGAACGAACCAACGAACGAACGAACGAAGCAACCAACCAACCAACCAACCAACCAATCAACAAACTAACCAACCACCCAGCCAGCCAACTAACGAATCAACCAACCAACCAACCAACCAACCAGCCAGCTAGCCAAACAACCAACCACACAAGCAACCAACCAAGCAAACAATCAACCGACCAACCAACGATCAATCAACCAACCAACCAACCAATCAATCAACCAACCAACCAACCAACTAACCAACCAAACAACCAACCAACCAACCAACCAACCAACCAACCAACCAACCAACCAATCAACAAACTAATCAACCAACCAGCCAGCCAGCCAGCCAACTATCGAATCAACCAACCAACCAACCAACCAGCCAGCTAGCCAAACCACCAACCAACTAAGCAACCAACCAACCGACCAACCAACGATCAAGCAACCAACCAATCAATCAACCAACCAACAAACCAACCAAGCAACCAATCATATAACCAAGCAACCAAGCAACCGACCAACCAACGAACCAACGAACGAACGAACGAACGAACGAACGAACGAAGCAACCAACCAACCAACCAACCAACAAACCAACCAATCAACAAACTAACCAACCACCCAGCCAGCCAACTAACGAATCAACCAACCAACCAACCAACCAACCAGCCAGCTAGCCAAACAACCAACCACACAAGCAACCAACCAAGCAAACAATCAACCGACCAACCAACGATCAACCAACCAACCAACCAACCAATCAATCAACCAACCAACCAACCAACTAACCAACCAATCAAATAAGCAACCAATCAAATAACCAACCAACCAAGCAACCGACCAACCAACCAGCCAACCAAGCAACCAACTAAGCAACCAACCAATCAACCAACCAACGATCAACCAACCAACCAACCAACCAACCAACCAGTTACACACTAATGCATTACTAAGATGTTACTAGCCTTACTAGCCTAGAAATAGCTAGATGTTACTAGCCTATCTCAGGTCAGGTCTTAGTCAGATATGACTGAGCTACCGTATAACAGTAGACGGTACTACCTGGTTTCTGTTAGCGCCGAACGTTGGGCGGCGCTTACCAAACCCGACACCCCACATTGTGCCAACGGCTTCGGGCGGAAGAGCGCAATTGGGATGGTACAAGCCTTACCCTGGTGCGAGGAAATGCAAGCTAAAGACAAAATTGTCATGGCAGGGCAGACCAGGCCCTAAGCCTTGGTTGGCGGCTGGTCTAGGATCGAAGCTCCGACAGGCGGACAGTTAGAGCATTGCTTTGCTGATCCGGCAGCTTCTGCAGCTTGTCTTGTTCCAGATGTATTGGTGTTACCTTTCCTCTGGAGTGAACTAGGCAGGCCGAGAGAGGGATCATGCTACATGGGCAACACATTATCTCTATATTTTAGCCCAGGCTTTGTGCTATGGAGAGGCAATAACTCCATCCCTGGTCTTAACTGGTCTCGGAATCAAGCGAGAGGCAACTGTTACGGGTTATAAGTCCTTGTCAGTTGGCGTAGACATGGGGCGCCACGCGTTGCTTCTGACGGTGGGAGACACCTATAGGTGTCACTGATCAGCTACCGCCCGCCTCAAGCTGGGCAGCCCCCAGCCAATTGGGTGCTGATCCGCCACAGCCTGCCTGCTTCAATGGGTGCTTGGGGCTAGGACAAAATCTGAATCGCAGGCTGTAAAACCAATGCACCAGGTACAAACAAAAATAAAAATAGAAACCTCAAGCTACGGCTTGCAACCTGGAACGTGAGAACCATGTGTCCAGGATTTTCCACTGACTTGACCAATATTGACGATGTGAGAAAAACGGCTGTGATTGATGCCGAACTCAATCGTCTTAACATTGATATTGCTGGCCTGCAGGAGACTCGCCTCGCTGAGGAAGGGTCACTCAGGGAAAACAACTACACCTTTTTCTGGAAGGGTAGAGGGCAGGCAGAAAAAAGGCAACACGGTGTGGGCTTTGCAGTGAAGAATTCGCTACTGGGAATGATTGAAATTCCAGCAGGAGGAAATGAAAGACTATTGTCCCTGCGCTTGGCAACCTCTTGTGGGTTTGCCACCATTATTACTGCATATGCACCGACACTCGATTCCTCTGATGATGTGAAGGATTTGTTCTATGAGGAGTTAGACTCCGTGATCAAGGCAGTTCCAAAATCAGACTACATTTATATGCTCGGTGATTTCAATGCTCGTGTGGGCAAGGACTCGAGTTCATGGCCAGTGTGCCTTGGAAAATACAACATCGGTCGCATGAATGAAAATGGGCAAAGGCTGCTGGAGCATTGCACCAGTAATGACCTATGTATTACAAACTCTTTTTTTAAAACAAAAGAGATGCATAAGGTCACATGGAAACATCCAAGATCCGGCCATTGGCACCAGCTGGACTTCATCATCACACGGAGACAACATCTGAACCATATATCGTTGACTCGTAGTTACCACAGTGCTGACTGTGATACGGATCATTCTTTGGTTGTTGCAAGGGTTAGACTGAGACCAAAGAGAATCTACACAGCTAAACACAAATCTAGCCCCAGGATTAATATTATTAACACTCATGATCCTGAAAAGTGCTTTCAGTTTCAACAGCAACTTGAAGAGGCTTTCACTGATACACCAGAAAATTGTACAGTAAATGAAAAGTGGGGTCAAATTAAGGAAACTCTTTATAAAACTGACGTAGGGGTTTACGGCACTGTGGATCATAAGAGGCAGGACTGGTTTGCGGCCAACAGCGAGACTCTGCAGCCCTTGATTGATAAGAAGAAGAAAGCTCTCTTAAGAAACAAGGAAAGACCAACGCAGTGTGCAAATGATTATTGGATCAAGTTATGTGAGTCCATTCAAATCGCAAGTGATAAGGGAGACATAAGAAGCATGTATGAAGGAATAAAGAAAGCCTGTGGTCCAGTGATAAAAAAAAGTGCACCATTGAAAACCTTGACTGGAGAAATCATCACTGACAAGAAACGGCAGATGGACAGATGGGTAGAGCACTATTTGGAGCTTTACTCAAGTGAGACCAAACTAGCGGATGATGCCCTCAACGCCATAGAGGCTCTACCAACTCTTGACCACCTGGACACACTTCCCACCATAACAGAAGTTAAGTGTGCTATAAATGAACTTGCATCTGGCAAGGCTCCAGGTAAGGATGGGATTCCAATAGAGGTTATCAGGAGTGGGCAAGACACACTCACTATACAGATCCACCAGCTAATAGAGCTATGCTGGCGTGAAGGACAAGTCCCACAGGATTTCAAAGATTCAAGCATCATAACACTGTACAAGAACAAGGGCGATCGGAGCGTCTGCAACAACTATAGGGGTATCTCACTTCTGTGTATTGTTGGAAAAGTATTTGCCAGAATTGTTCTGCGCAGACTTCAAGTCCTAGGAGATCAAGTCTACCCCCTCCCCCGATGTGTCTCTACCTTGCCGTGGTGGGGGAGCTTGCGTGTCCCATCGACCCCATGTGCTTGCCGATGGGTGAAAACTACATATCGGACGGCTCGTGGGATAGGGACCAGACTAAGAGAGACACAACCTGCTGCTCTGCAGGTAAGACTGAGGATAGCAGTCAAAATCAGGCAAACGATCCCTAAATCTCAGTCCGGGCATAACCTCTAAGGCTCTCATCCGAGGTGTATGGCTGAACGTCTCTAAGCCATAAACTCTCGGAAGTGAGAGCCTGGCCGACACAAACCTACATCAAAATTGTGATGATGTGCTGAGAACGCTACACGCTCGGCTCAGATTCGTTCGATGGCTCTTAGCTGGGGGATAAGAGGTATCTCCGGATGAAAGGGCCTGACCGTTACTCGCCCACAGACGCACGGAGGTAAGGTGCTGAGCCGGCAGCACATGTAGCCTACCTCGTGAGTGAGAACAAAAGGTGGAAAAACACCTCGTCGCACGTCTCGCAGACGTCCGATAGTCTGTAACCACACTCATGGAGTGAGTGTAGTCAAAGGTGGAAAATTGTCTCGTTGACACGAAATGGAACGCCTGTCTTGGGAATCCATTACGTGGCAGCCCGAAGCGAAAGCTTGCTGTGTGGAAGCCGAAACAAGAGTCTCGAAACCCAAGGAAGGCTAACCTCATTAAAAAATGCCCGCCGGAAGCCGGAAGTGTCGTCCTACGGGTGGCAAACTAAAAATTGACACTACGCATTTACGTCCGAGTGAAATGTCTCGTCCAAATGTCTCTCGTGCTAGGAACAGCTCTGACTACCTAGTTTCCGAATGCCGCTCTTGTTCGGAACAGCTCTGACTAGGTAGTTTTCCGAATGTCTGTCGTGCCTGGAACAGCTCTGACGGGCGCAACGACAAGCACATGTCCGAAAACTCGCTGAGTGGATACCGTCTGCAAACCTGTCTGGTTTGTGCGGGAATGGCCCGGGGCAAACGAAATGACCAATATATTGAAGTGAGGATTTAAAGCAGCCATGAGCAGGACGTGACGATTCCCTCGGCTAGCCCAGAACCAGGGCATTATGTGTCGGCCCTGCAACTATGGAAGCAACCTTGGATGGCGGAAAATGCTATGGACTGTCCCTGCCTTCCTTTGAGGGATGACCGTTGTCTTCGACCGTTCTAACTTGGCCAGCATGGTCGTAGATGGCACCACAAAAGTGAGAGTCTCCCAGGAATGCTACCTGGTCAAAAAAGCACGCTAAAGTCGATGTATTGGCCTACGGGTTTCGGCCCAAGGGCGCATAACAGACACACCGCAATCACATCTGAAAAAACACTCCGGATGAACGAAAAGAAGAAGAAGAAGAAGTCTACCCCGAATCACAGTGTGGCTTTCGACAGAACCGGTCTACCACTGATATGATATTCTCATTGCGACAAATGCAAGAAAAATGCCGTGAACAGAATCAACCACTGTTTATTGCCTTCATCGACCTCACAAAGGCATTTGATTTGGTCAGTCGTGAGGGTCTGTTCAAAGCACTAAAGAAGATTGGCTGCCCACCAACTCTTCTGTCCATTGTGGAATCGTTCCACACAGGCATGAAGGGTATAATCAAGTTTGATGGTGCAACTTCTGAAGAATTTGAAATCAAGAGTGGAGTTAAGCAAGGTTGTGTACTAGCTCCCACCCTCTTTGGAATATACTTTTCACTTCTACTGAAATATGCATTTCGTGATCAGGATGGTGGTATATACATTCACTCACGCTCAGATGGCGGCCTCTACAATGCTCAGAGATTGAAGGCTAAGACCAAAATTAGGAGGGTACTGATCAGAGAGTTGCTTTTTGCAGATGATGCTGCAGTTACGACCCACTCTGAGGAAGAATTGCAATGTCTACTATCTGCATTCTCCAATGCTTGTTCTGAATTTGGTTTAACAATTAGCAAAAAGAAGACACAGATTATGTCACAAGGTGCACATGGGGTACCATCAATCTTTATTGACGACGCCGAACTAGAGATAGTAGACCATTTTACATATCTAGGATCAGTGGTAAATAGCAAATTATCCCTAGATCAGGAAATCAACATCCGGATTGGTAAGGCAGCAACAACAATGAACAGGTTAAGAAAAAGAGTCTGGGAGAACAGGAAGCTTACTGCCAAAACAAAAGTCCTTGTCTATCAAGCCTGTGTCCTTAGTCTCTATGGCAGTGAAACCTGGACAACTTACTCACACCAAGAGAACAATTTAAACAGCTTTCATATGCGGTGTCTGCGAAGAATTCTTGGTATTAAGTGGCAAGACAAAATCACAAATACTGAAGTATTGGAAAGATCAGGTTGTGTGACAGTTTATTCCATGCTCAGTCTTCGTAGACTTAGATGGATAGGACATCTTAGGAGGATGGATGATGGTAGAATACCAAAGGATATCTTTTTTGGTGAATTACAGATGGGTAAGAGATCTCAGGGTCGGCCTCTACTACGATACAAAGATGTGTGTAAGCGGGACATGATTGATACAGGCATTGATAATGCACATTGGGAGCAAGTCGCCGCTGAACGTGTTGCATGGAGGGCAAATATCAGAAATGGAATAAAGTCAAAGGAGAAAATTATTGCAGAAAAGTCACACACCAAGCGTTTGAGACGTAAGATGGTGCATGATGGTGGAAATGACCACGTGTTCACATGCACCCACTGTGAACGGACATTTACAGCGCAAATTGGCCTTATCAGTCACACTCGCTACCGCCATAGTTAAAAGTTATTATGCCTTTTTAAAGCACAAACTATCGTCTGTCAAGACGGCAAGGTGCCAATGTAAAAAAAACTAGCCTATCTCATGCTTAACTGGAGTATGAAATGTTACATTAACAAACAATGCAATAACAATGCAATAACAATGTAACAACAATGCAATAACAATGTAATAACAGTGCAATAACAATGCAATAACAATGAAATAACAATGTAATAACAATGTATTAACAATTCAAGAAGCCGAGGTGACAGATAAAATAAGAAAGTACAATTTACGATAACCTAATGTGACCTGTGGGACGTGAAGACAAAGTGACACGACTCGGAAAGTCGCCGTAACGTGACTTTAATGTGACAGACAACGGGCTAATCACGGAAACGAATGGCCAGACGCTGTATGCATAACAAACTATCTTCATCTCTCCAGTAGTGTCCTGTCTGTTCTTTTTGAAAGTTTCGGTTTGGTTATCGCCTCCATCACGCGTTCATGTCCATAGGAAAATCAGATTTGAGTGGTAAATCTTTAACCAAATAGGGAATGTGTCTAGTAGATAAATCATTTGCTTATAACAGCGTGGTCTGGGTTCAGTCTTCGGTAGCAACATCACATTCTTGAGTTGCCTGGTCTGGGGCAGACATTGGCGATCACGACCCTGCATCATGTAAGTAAAGTAAGGAACCTATTTACACGCCTTGAACCGGATTGGGTAGATGGTGGTGATTAATACTGGAATGAGTGGATATATGGTGGTGATTAACACTGGAATTTGTGGGTAGATGGTGGTGATTAACACTGGAATTTGTGGGTAGATGGTGGTGATTGACACTGGAATTTGTGGGTAGATGGTGGTGATTAACACTAGAATTTGTGGGTAGATGGTGGTGATTGACACTGGAATTTGTGGGTAGATGGTGGTGATTAACACTGGAATTTGTGGGTAGACGGTGGTGATTAACACTGGAATTTGTGGGTATGTGGTAGTGGTTAACACTGGAATATTTTCAAGAAATGTTTCTCATTTAGTTATATCGTTGCGTGTTTGTTGTTTCTGTGCTTACGAAGACTTTGCCCGCAACGTCCATTTCGATACTTGCGATGGTGGTCTAGTAAAGCTTACCGCCTACTTCTCGTTGGTTTGCGTGATTCATTCCGTGGGTATGTGGTGATATTTCTATGTTTATATGTGGTGATATTTCTATGTTTATATGTGGTGATATTTCTATGTTTATATGTGGTGATATTTCTATGTTTATATGTGGTGATATTTCTATGTTTATATGTGGTGATATTTCTATGTTTATATGTGGTGATATTTCTAGGTTTATAAAGGCCATTCAGAAATCAATCCTTGATGTGGTCATTGTCTCACCGGCTACATTTACTACCCAGGATAGTTTCTGATACCAATGTCAGGCTGGGTCTACCTGATAGCTCAGGTGAAATATAAAAATAAAAGCCGCATGGATGGGGATCAACAAAGGAAGGAGTGAAGGAAAAAGACAAATAGGAACCGTACCTGGCATGCATTAGCCGAACTCGCCTAATTTACAAAGAACCAGGACAAGATGAAACCGCAAAATGAACCACTTTAATTATAAGCAAGACTGATAAAGCCGGTTGAATGAGGTGGCAAGATTTTGTTTTTTTCTATAGGTCAGGTCAGGATGGGGGGGGGGGGGAATTCGAAAACACCACCGCTGGGTCAACAGGATAGCCAGCTAGCCACTGCGTCACCTCTGGGTCAAGGTTCAACAGGCTAACCAGCTAGCCACTGCGTCACCTCTGCTCCCCTCCAAAATACAGTGACTTGGTTATATATTAATTAGGTCTGGCAGCTGCAATCAGACACCATGTATTTCTACAGGGGAATAACCAGGCGCTTGATATTTCTATGGGGAACAACCAGGCACTTGATATTTATATGGGGAATACCCAGTCACTAGAATGGGAACAATCAGGCATTAGAGATGTCTATAAGGAGCAACCAGGTACTAGATATTTCTATGTGTAGTAACCAAACACTAGATATTTTTATGGGGAATAACTAAACACTAGAGATTTCTATGGGGAATAATCAAAGTTTCCGGATGGCGCAGAGGCGGCACTTGTACCCCTAGCTACAGCATGTCTGCTGCCATACACGGTGCGAACCGTGTGGATTTTAACAAAATAGAAAAAAGCTGACATACTCGCCCCGCCCTCTTTGATCCTCTGGTAGTGGATCGGACCTAGCCACCTCGGATAATATTGAAATACTGAGAGTGTGCACGATGAAAGGTTATAGGGAACGGTTGAAAATCAAAAGGTGCATGCACAAAGACCGCAGGCCGGGAAATATTTACAATTTTCGAAAACCTGCCTTGTGTGATTTCAGCAGTATGTACGTGACCAGATGCAGCGAAACATGCCAGACAATAAATCGTGTAATCTACTGTTTGTGTCTTCGTTATTCAGATTTATTTATAGCTTCTGGAATTCCCGATCTTGAGTTGCCGGGGACCCTAAAGAGAAGCAAAGAAGTAGTAACACTGCAGACCTCATGGGCATGCCGTGGAAGGCGACTAAAGAGGGTTGGTTTGAGACTGGCTATCTCACACCCTAGATTAAAATTCAGCCAGCATGGAAAGCAACCATGAATTGGCTTGCGTAGTGATTTGGCGTGTGTGCTTGTGAGCGCCCCCCCCCCCCCCCACTCCACTATGAAGTCTTAAAATCACAAGACGGAGAAATAAGAATATACCTTTCTGGTATACACACGTTTGGTTCTCGGCCCGCGTCACGCAATCCGTACACTTTACTGAGAATCTCCCTGTGTGATCTATGAGAGACTGTATGTAACCCTACGTGAAATATCTGATTTCACCGATAATGTGCGTTAACAGGTACACTTTCCGATCAAATCTTAGTTAGAGATCGTCGCAGTCAACCCCAGCATATTTTGGCTGTTCGGTATCTCTTGCCAAGTTACTTAGTTAGTCGACAGATCATCCTCATTGCACATCGAACCATTCAGCCCAAAGTGCTCGGATCCCCTCCTCAGCAAACCCCGCAGAAAGATGCACGAAGATGAAACTAATGTTTGCCAGCCGAGACCGCCCCAGAGACAGCAATCACTCTTTTCGGATCCACCCCATCTCTATCCTCTTGATCATGTTCATTGAGTCGCTAAGGAAACAAGCCCTAGTGAATGTCTGTGTCTCGAGCCATGTTATTATTTTACTTACTGCCATGACTTCCATAGTCAGGATACTTGTGGTCTCAGTAAAAGCACCAGAGTCCTCCTTCACAATTCTCCCTCCGGCCTGCGCCGTAAAAGCCCATGAGCTTCTCACATGTCGGACGACCGACCCATCTGTGTTTACGTTCAGTAGTTTGCCATAGGCGCTCTCCCTGGCGAAAGGGTTAACGACTTTTTCCGTAATCCCGTATATCCACATGAGGAACACAGCTGCTCCACGGAACCGGCAATGAAATCTAAACGGATTCTTTAGTTTGAAGAACGACACCAACAACTTGAACCAACCTGGCCTTATCTAATTAGAAATGGATGTTATGCTACTACGTCGCTACGAATCAAGTTTGATGAACATTAATGTACTTTATATTCAAGAAAAAAAAAAACCAAGAAAAACTTGCATTTCCGAAGATGAAACGTATTTTGTGCAATAAATCAATGTCATTGAATGTCAGAAAGAGGGTACTGAAATGTTCTAAACACCCGTTCTACTGTATGGCAACGAGGCGTGGAGTGTGAATGGACAAATATAAAGTTTTGAAACATTTTGTTTTTGTTTTGTCGCTCGCTTTGATCTTAAGTGTAGTCCATACACGTTATACTACTTCTAGTGCACTGGACTGCATGTTGCGTGTGGGATAGCTTTCTCTGTTCCCAGTGTCCCTCTCCTTCAGGCGAACCCACTCCGACTTCAGAGGTGCTTGTAATTTACCTTCCAAAGTCAAGGACGAGAAATCAACATTTTAGCCAAACTGACCCGTGTAGGTGTTGAACCCGCTACCCCGGAATCAGCACACCGTATGTTTAAGAACGAGCGATTTTATCCATTCGGCCATGTTAACCCCAGGTAGTAGTGTCTGCTGTCATACTACAGCTCGGACATATCTGACTAAGACCTGGCTTTGAACAAACATCAATAAATGCTGTGCTCTGACATACGTAACACCTAACACAACACACCACAGCGCTACAGTCTGTCCAGGAAGTGTATACAGATCATATGTTATGTTGCACACGTATTTTAGGCCGACTAATCGAGTTACAGGTAAACGCTCAACATCAAACCCAGAACTATCGGTGCTGTAGATGATTCTGAGCGATTTCTTCATTCCCCTAGTTGACGCTAAATAACATCCGCACGGGTGAATACCCCGTGACGCTAGCTGATCGTACCTCATCCACACGGGTACATATCCACAGACTCTAGGAGATCTTACCTCATCCACACGGGTACATATCCACAGACGCTAGGTGATCTTACCTCATCCACACGGGTACATATCCACAGACTCTAGGAGATCTTACCTCATCCACACGGGTACATATCCACAGACGCTAGGTGATCTTACCTCATCCACACATTTACAGGGAGCCACCCCGACCAGGCAAACAGTGCACACAAAAGCGGGTTTATTTCATTATACGATACAGCATGGCCGAATGGGTAAGAACGCTCGCTCTTAAACTCCCGGTGTGCTATTGCCAAGGTAGCAGGTTCAACCCCTACACTAGTAAGTTTCACAAAAATGTTGACCTCTTGTCCTTGACTTGGGAACGTAAATTACAATGACCCCTGAAGTAGGAGTGATGACGAAGGACACTGGTAATAAATAAGGAAAGCTAATCCACACGCAAAAATAAGTCTAGTGTAATAGAAAGAGTAGCACGTGTGTGGACGTCGCACGAGTTCAAGCGAGCAACAACAAAGACATCCATCAATAGAGAGCATCTGTTGGATTTTCCTCCCAGGACATGCTGGTGTGGCGAGAAACGAGCAGGCGGACAGATTGGCTGAGTCTGTACCGCTTGGTGGGGTACTGGTGCATGATAAGGCAGATGTGGTCGAGTGATCGGGGCCCTTTTGGGTCGTGTGTATAGTATGGAATAACATTTGCACCATATTTCCCTGGGGAGAATGGTGCTGCAAGGAGTGACCAGAGAATCTGGCCTATACTCTGTACTCCGAAAAAAAGGCATGGCGAAGACATAGTAAAATGGTAACTGGTCCTATTAGGACTGGGACTCTTGCCTAGTTGTTGAAGATGTGAAAGGAGCCCGTAAGAGAATGTCACGAGTGCTGTGATGTGGTTCTTGAGTCAGCTCAAATCAAATCAACTATTCTACTTTCAATTGTCAGCGTTTGATCACAGTGATGTTAAAACACAGACACCATAAATTAAATATTGCACGATTTCTTGCCAGGCATACTTCGCTGCATCTCGTCAGGTGCAGACTGCATATATATATATATATATATATATATATATATATATATATATATATATATATATATATATATATATATATATATATATATATATATATATATATTAGGGCTGCGACCGATTAATTTAAATTTAATAGTTAACTTTTGATAAATTAAGGATTAATTAATAGTTAACTTCGATTAAAGCAAAACATTTATAGTCACATAACTCACATTATAGTCGTATTTGTCGAAAATCGAAATAACACTGGATTGTCTTGTTCATATGTCATCTAATAACCAACTATGCAAAAGGGCTAGTATGTTGACAGTATTTGGTTCAAGTGACGAGCGCGTCTTATTAACAATATAACCAGCAGAGCTGAACAAGCGTTCACATGGAACTGAGGTAGCCCGTATGCACAGAATAGTCTTGGCAAGGAATACCAATTTTGAATATCCATGTCCATTAAGTTTCCACCATTGTAGACGGTCAACCGATTCGGCAACTTGCTTCTCCAATTCAGACTCCATTAGCTTAATACGCTTTTAATTTGGTTCATATAGTTTCTTTGTCAATGTCAGTATCATTCGTTGCAGCAGTCTCCATCTGCTCATCATGAACATCAACTGCTATTTGTTGTTCAATACGTGACCAAGTTCGTTCTTTTGCATCTTTTGACAAACACTTCAGGTATTTGTAGCGTGGATCAAGTGCTGTTGCAATATGTAGTATTTCAATACTTGTCATATTACCTACACGTTCACTGAAGTCATTAAAAGATGCTGCCTTAAATTTAGCTATATAGCCCGGATCATTATCGTGTACAGTCATATTCTTTGTCAACGATGATAGTAGTGGCAATTATTTTTCCTCTCATTTCTAGGTGTAGTGGTAGAGGGGACGTGATTTTCCCTCTTAACTCTAGGGAGTCTCCGTGGCGAAGTAGTCAAGCCGTTTGACTCGGGCTTCAAAGGTTGTGGCTTCGATTCCGGGCAGCGTCCTTCAGTTCACGAGTGAAATTTTTCGGAGACTAGCTAGAGCTACGGAGTTCGTGCTTTGTGCGACGCTTTCCGCTCTGCGGAATGAGACCGAGCCATATGGGATAAAACTCGGTGCAATGAAGTCGACCCTGTCGACTTTTCAGCGACTTTTGATAGCAGTGGCAATACACAGCTACATGAAACATAATCTTGACCGCCAAGCAGAACCGTGGTCTGACAAAGTAAGTCTAAAACTTTGACAGATTTTGGACCTTTTTATTGCTTCTTTTCATCTCACATGTAGACAGTTAATGCTCCTCTGGCCTGTAGAAGACTCTGTAGCATAATAAAAATACTGCTACATCTTGTTGGTACATCTTGCTGCAGCTTACACAATGGTGACTCAGTACAATTTTGCAACTCGGTTGTGTTTGCAGCACTATGTTTAAAATGTCCGACAATTTTTCGACATCCTGTTCACTTGAATATGTACTGCCCAAACTACAACCTATCCAGGCGAACCTTCTGGCCTAGAGAGACAACAGTGGAAGATAAACTTTATGGACCGCTGAGTGAACTAAAAAAGACTGTTAGATTCATACAAGAGACAACATTGCAGTTATAGACATATTTCAAGGGGACGAAAGAAGAAGAAGAATTTGTATAAGTGATGGGAGAAAAGTTTTCGATTAATCGTAAAAAAAAAAAAATTAATCATTGAAAGATTAACGATTAATCGATTAATTAATCGTTAACTACCGCAGCCCTAATATATATATATATATATATATATATATATATATATATATATATATATATATATATATATATATATATATATATATATATATATATCGTTATGTGAAAAATTATTGATACTTTTTAGTGATTCTAATGGTACATAATCGTTGATTTTGCTCGAATGTGTAGAACATTACATCCACGGAAATCTTCAACACCTAGCAGGAAGTCCTTCTGTTTACATAGTAACGGCTGGAATCGACTTATATATAATGCTTCTGTATATTTGAATTATTGTCTCCGTACACCAAATCAGTCTGCATTTATCGATTCCTGTATGACAATTAAATAATAGAGTAACCAAATATTTTACCAATGAGGATGGAAAATAGAGTTAATCATTCTTCAGGAATCCCCGCACATTCGACAAACGTTGAATTCGGCCATCAAAGAACATTTGCTGATTAGCAATTACACAGTTAATAAGCAATCCGCTACGAACAAAAATCGATTGCTTAGATAAGTTTAAATTCCTTCTAAATAACATCGTCACCATTTGTGATGTTGTTTCCCCGAGAAGAGAGTGGGATCAACATGCACATCTTTAAACTGTTTATCTGTTGGGATTATTGACTGACTTTTCGTCTACACTCCTCTCTTCTGTCTTCTCTTCCATATATCTCTTTCTTTCACTCTCTCTCTCTTATTCTCTCAACACATACTTCGACAACAGTTCTTTTCCACATTAAATAAAAGATTTAATTTAAAACTATGTCTGGTGTATGGTTGGATATTGTCTGTGTAGTTGCTAGTGTATTCTATTGTTGGTGACAGAATGAACTCAGAATGTCTATCAGCGGTATCTTCTCGCCAGTCATTCTTCACGATTACAGGACATCACATCAAACAGGACAGAGCTCACCCGGGATGATACGTAGGCTTGAGTCTGATGGTAAATCCGTTAGTGAAATGAAAACAAACTGTTCATCACTGAGTCACCGTATTGCTATAAAAGTCCCGTAAGTTTATGACTGTGCCCAAACCGGTTTCATGATATTAAGTATCCATCATCGAGAAAAAACACCACAGTGTCAATGTTCTTCCTATTGTCTATTATGATTATCACTATTGTCTTTGTCTATTCCTTCTACTCTATGTAGGCAAGTCGTATGTAGGTTGAAGTCTCTGCTTGCCCCACCTTAACATCTCTTTCTGTTTAGGAGCCCCAGTGGTATATGAGTGTTAGCATACAGTCTTCTGTATTTTACTGGATGTTAGTATTTGTTCATCTGAACAAACTGTTTAGGTTCTTTCTGGATCTACGTATGTACTTTATTGGTTCAAGTAGAGTATTTTTTCCTTTCTTCTCTAATGTCCCTAGAAACTGGGAACCTGTGGATGAATATAACAAGTCGAGTGGTAAGCGTCCGCCCCTTACTCCTAACTTATGCAAGTGTCCTTCTCCAGCCATAATGACAAGGCTTTCGAAGTCACCATCAGCATAAGACATAAGAATTCACCTCAGTCTAAAACACCCACTAATAATATGTAATGATAAAGGTAATACACGCTCATCTATATTCCTATTCTAAAACTATATTTTAATATACCTTATACACATCTATGTTCCTTTATAGAATTAATGTAGATCCACGAATCGAAATTAATCCGCAGCCAAGCACTTTATCCCATTATAAGGGAGGATATTTCTTTTCATTACAGGACACATAATTCTATCTTTCCGTCCAGTTGGGGAACACACACTCAACTGACACAAAGAAGTGGCCAATCTCTTTAGATCATCTTTGTCCCATCGTCCTTGACATTGCTGGACAAAGCAAATTCAGACTTCATTATCCCTTGTCAGTGGAAAATTTCTGATCTCGAACTTTTCCGTTGTTTAATACAACCAAACCGCATTCTGCTGTCTAGTCTTAGTCGCAAACCTACCTCCAGAACGCAATAGGCTGGTCCATGATACTGTCTGTCTTTGTAGCAAACCAATTTTTCCACTCTACATGTCACCTGTGTTGTAGTCGACTCTCCCGCCTTGACCTACATACACATGCGCTGGTCCATCCTTTGTGGTTATCCTTCTGTTTCATTAACCCTTCTCCCACCTCAGCCTTGTCTGTGATCACCTTCTTATGATGCACTGTATACAGTCGTCGATCTGGGAATCACTAACATTCAGCATTTCACGACATAGGCCCCCTCTTAAGAGATTAGACCGCGTCGAATCTTTCTCACTGTAGGTTTGATTCCCATGATCCACAACCCTAGGCTTCTTCCTCTGGATCTGGATGTCTGGATAAGAAATCTGCTCCTACATTCTCCTTTCCAAAAATGTATTCCACTGTGAAGTCCAGTTGCAGCAACAACGTCCATCACATCCACCGTGCGTTGAGCTTCTGCTAAGTCGCTATTAACATCACGTGTTGATGATATGATTGGATCCTCACATGGCTCATCTCATTATCCAGTAGGCGCTCTAATTGACACCCTACTATACTACTAACGACTGAAACTAGTGTTGGCTCCTCGCTCCTGTACGTCCGGTCGACCTACTTTCGACTTGCGTCAGCGACGGCTCACAATACAGACGGATTGTCCCATCCTGATTGTAACACTGCTTCCATGTCCTCTTAGTTTCCCCCGGCTTTGCCTCTGGGGATGCTCCGCCTCGTCCTCGTCGGACCGAGTCGTCTTTCCCAAACCTCCTGGGCTTTTGCTTCCAGGACCATCTTGGGCGATATTGTATCTGGTCAGCCAATCTTCGGTTGGAGTCCTGGGTAATTCTCGCTTTTCCCGACGTTACCCACCCCTTCTGAACTTGGTTACCGGTGAAACTTTCACTCTTGTCCTTTCCCTGACTTGTGATTTCCCTCCTCCTGTCGTTGGGTAAATCTGACCTATCACGTACTGTCCCATAGGTCCTCCTATGTTGTACTGGCGATCTCTGGTCTTCGTCTGGACTGGTAACCTTTGTCCCAATGGCTGCCATCACCATAAAGTGCGAAGCTTTGCTCCCGGATCTCTCTTCATATTTCCTAATGAGATGTCTAGGGAGATTTTTCTTCTCTTCCCCGATCCGTATTTTGTAGATGTTCTTGGACACCACCTTTTCCACAGGATAAGGTCCTTTCCATCCTACTTGGAGTATATTGGTCTCTGCTGGACTCCACACTTCCACTTTGTCTTCCACTTTAAGAGCTAGTTTCCTCTTAATTCGCTTGTTGGGTGGTGCTTTCTGGCACTCCGAACAAGACTTCACCCACCGGCGTACATCTCCGGTCATTCCTGGCCAGCAATAATGGCCGGAAATTTTCTGCAAGGTCTCTCTGACACCCATATGTCGATTCTCGCCTATGATGTGTCCACTCTGAAGAATGTGAGGACGGTGGGTCTCTGGAACCACCCACTGCTCATGCAGGTTATCTCCCCTCCCAGCTCTCCGATAGAGTAGTTGATTCTTCAGAAAGTACTGTCCCCGTTCTGGTGGCTCAGCACTTCTTTGCAGCTTCCTGTAGCAAGGATGCAACGTAGTATCCTTCCTCTGGGCAGTATGCAATTCTCCTATCCCTGAGTTGTCGCATAGTGTCTCTGCCTCTTTTTCCTTCCCTTGAGATCCACTGACTACTGTTCCCTTGTGGGTTGGCTGTTTGGGCATCCCCAAAAAGACATATTTCGTGCCAATGATCATTGGGAATAGGGAGTCAGCTAATACAGCCGCAGGAATAATGCCCGTGACGTACCTGGATTTAATCTCCACCTTGGCGATTGGCAGCGTCATGGTAACAGCACTCCTCATTGCCGGCTTTAGCTCTATGGTCTCCCCTGTAAGTTGGTCTGGGCTTACCAAGCTGGCGTCTATCACCGCTTCCCCATCCAAACCTGTATCGTAGAGACAAGCAACCTGTTGGCCATTTACTTCAATCAGTTCAACCACAGGTGGTCTCTCTTGGTCCTGAGTGTCTTTCATCTCCTTGACCGTTTCCTTGCCTTCCTCTTTTGATTCCTCGAGGTTGGTTATGCAATTGGCGTGTTTTCCCTTGCATCTGCAGTCCACAGTATTATGTGTTGTCGACTGGCAGTGAGTGTACCATGTTCCCTTCCTAGGTTTCCGTGTGTCCTTTGTGTTCCTTTCTCCTTCGCCAACCTCAGCCTTGTCTGTGATCACCGATGTAGGAATCACTTTGCATGCTGCGAAGTAAGAACTTTTAGGTTTCGATCTGCAGTCTTTTGTGTTGTGGGAGGCCGCCCTACAAAACGAACACCACTTTTCAGACCACTGTCGTTTCGCTTGAGAATTCGAGGTGCTCTGGGTTCCTACCTTCACCTTCTCTGAACTCTCCTCTGTGTGCTTTATATAAGGTTCCACTTTTTCTCCTTCCCAGTTTTTAGGTTTCTTTTTCTCTGGTTTCTCCTGACCTTTGGTTTGTGTACTTAGTTCCTCCGCTTCACCATGTACTTCCACGAATCGTTCCGCCAGCTTATTCACAACATCAATCCGTTCCGCCCCTTGTTCTCCCAAGAAGGTTCTGAGAGGTTTCGACATTTGCTTTCGCATCTGGTCGACCACCATCATCTCTTCGAGACTCTCATAATCCCTCTTGAATTCTGCCAAGCCATCCATTTCTGGAGATAGGATTTCAGCCTTAGACTGTATGCGGCGAATAGCTCTCCCGGCTCTCGTCTAGACGATCTAAACTTTTTCCGATATGTTTGTGCTGTGACTTCATAATGTTTCATCAAAGCTGCTTTCAATTCCTCGTACTGATTTTCCTGTCCTGGTGGTAGGCGTGTGTAGACCTCGTACCCTGAACCACGTAAAGACTGGGATACTTTAAGAGCCCATCTGGTTCTATCTAGTCCCATAGCGATTGCCATAGCCTCGAACCGATCCAAAAACTGGAATATCTTTTCTTTACTTTCATCATAGACTGCTAAAGGAAACTTCATGGCATGGTAACCCTGTCCAATCATGTGGGTTGCCCCAGGTGAAGATGAACTTCCTTCTGCTGCATCTATTTCACCCTTAGTTTGTGTCTTGAGTTCTAACTCTTTCAAGCGGTATTCATGTTCCATTTCTTGTCTCCTGGCAGTCTGTTCCATTTCCAGTTTCTTGGTCTCCTGTTCCAGTTCCAGTCGCTTGGTCTCCTGTTCCAGTTCCATTCGTTTCAATTCCAACTCAGTCTTACGGTCTTCTCTTTCCGCTTGACGAATCTCTCTCTCTCGTTCTTGTATGTAATCAGTTAGCTCTGAACCAGCTAACCCAATTTCCTCCCCGTTGGCCTTCAGTTCGGCTGTAGTTACTTTAGGAGTCGCCATAGTTACAGCAGATAAGTCAGCACGTTGAGTAAAGACACCCCAAGGCAGAAAAGAATACTCACTATAAACAGATAATCTACCTAGAACCTATATCCTTAATCTATGTCTATTTAATATAATAAATCTACAACACCACACAGTACATCACAACCACTCTCTCATCCACAAAAGGCGATATAGGATAAAGACTTATGTAGACGTGTGACCGTGTGACTAGGTATGTAATGTGTCTTACCACCTATCCACATTCACTCTGTCTGGAACTTTCTCACTGTAAAGTCACCAGCCTTAATGAAATGTTTCTACCATAAATGTAATGGCACCATATATCCAATGGACGTCCTTCCATTAAAAGTCATCAATGTATACTTCTTTTTATTCCAATCAGTATGTCCCAACATGCATGTACTCCGCTATGCCTGTGCCAATATGCAGGTCATATGGGTATAATGTATGTACGTATCCCGCTCGCTCCACCAATTATGTGATGTTGTTTCCCCGAGAAGAGAGTGGGATCAACATGCACATCTTTAAACTGTTTATCTGTTGGGATTATTGACTGACTTTTCGTCTACACTCCTCTCTTCTGTCTTCTCTTCCATATATCTCTTTCTTTCACTCTCTCTCTCTTATTCTCTCAACACATACTTCGACAACAGTTCTTTTCCACATTAAATAAAAGATTTAATTTAAAACTATGTCTGGTGTATGGTTGGATATTGTCTGTGTAGTTGCTAGTGTATTCTATTGTTGGTGACAGAATGAACTCAGAATGTCTATCAGCGGTATCTTCTCGCCAGTCATTCTTCACGATTACAGGACATCACATCAAACAGGACAGAGCTCACCCGGGATGATACGTAGGCTTGAGTCTGATGGTAAATCCGTTAGTGAAATGAAAACAAACTGTTCATCACTGAGTCACCGTATTGCTATAAAAGTCCCGTAAGTTTATGACTGTGCCCAAACCGGTTTCATGATATTAAGTATCCATCATCGAGAAAAAACACCACAGTGTCAATGTTCTTCCTATTGTCTATTATGATTATCACTATTGTCTTTGTCTATTCCTTCTACTCTATGTAGGCAAGTCGTATGTAGGTTGAAGTCTCTGCTTGCCCCACCTTAACATCTCTTTCTGTTTAGGAGCCCCAGTGGTATATGAGTGTTAGCATACAGTCTTCTGTATTTTACTGGATGTTAGTATTTGTTCATCTGAACAAACTGTTTAGGTTCTTTCTGGATCTACGTATGTACTTTATTGGTTCAAGTAGAGTATTTTTTCCTTTCTTCTCTAATGTCCCTAGAAACTGGGAACCTGTGGATGAATATAACAAGTCGAGTGGTAAGCGTCCGCCCCTTACTCCTAACTTATGCAAGTGTCCTTCTCCAGCCATAATGACAAGGCTTTCGAAGTCACCATCAGCATAAGACATAAGAATTCACCTCAGTCTAAAACACCCACTAATAATATGTAATGATAAAGGTAATACACGCTCATCTATATTCCTATTCTAAAACTATATTTTAATATACCTTATACACATCTATGTTCCTTTATAGAATTAATGTAGATCCACGAATCGAAATTAATCCGCAGCCAAGCACTTTATCCCATTATAAGGGAGGATATTTCTTTTCATTACAGGACACATAATTCTATCTTTCCGTCCAGTTGGGGAACACACACTCAACTGACACAAAGAAGTGGCCAATCTCTTTAGATCATCTTTGTCCCATCGTCCTTGACATTGCTGGACAAAGCAAATTCAGACTTCATTATCCCTTGTCAGTGGAAAATTTCTGATCTCGAACTTTTCCGTTGTTTAATACAACCAAACCGCATTCTGCTGTCTAGTCTTAGTCGCAAACCTACCTCCAGAACGCAATAGGCTGGTCCATGATACTGTCTGTCTTTGTAGCAAACCAATTTTTCCACTCTACATGTCACCTGTGTTGTAGTCGACTCTCCCGCCTTGACCTACATACACATGCGCTGGTCCATCCTTTGTGGTTATCCTTCTGTTTCATTAACCCTTCTCCCACCTCAGCCTTGTCTGTGATCACCTTCTTATGATGCACTGTATACAGTCGTCGATCTGGGAATCACTAACATTCAGCATTTCACGACACCATTGTCATGACAATATGCTATAAGGGCATGTGTTGACAATTTGACAATCATAGTTCGCCATCAAAGGCGATTTACCAGAGTAATCCACGCTAGGCTACTATTAGATTCAAGAGCACTCCCAAATACAGATGTTGATACTGATCACAAACCAGTCATAATAAAAAAGATTTCATCACACAGGAGAATAAGAAACAAAAAAGTAACAACACATGTCATCAATTATAGGAGGCTGCAGGAAAATACAGTTAAAGACGAATTCAATCAAGAAATCCAAAACCTACATAAGAACATCCCTGATGACCACTCAAGCGTAGATAAGGAATGGACATGTTTCAAGGCTGCCATGCTCGACACACTGAAAAATAAATGTGGAACAAAGAAAGTAGGGCAAGACAAAAGATTAAGAACAGCCTGGTGGAACAACGAAGTTAAAGATAGCATATTCAAAAAGAAGGTAGCATTCAAAAAGTGGATCACAACTAAATCTGAACAGGACTATATTACTTATAGAATAGCACGACGTAATGCCAAACGAACAATTAGAGCATCTAAAGATGAATCCTGGAGAATATACGGTGAACAGATGGCGACCCTTAGCAAAGACTGCCCAAGAGAATTTTATAAACGTGTCACCACAATGAGAAACAGAGATGCATGTTACAACCCAACCACCATCATAAACAGCAAAAGAGGTATACCAATATTTAATCCACAACAAAGACTAGCAAGATGGGCAGAATACTTTCAAGAACTACTTAACCCCACACATAACATAGGAAACCTCACTTTTGTGCCTAAACGCCAGGGACAGCAAGAACCAAATTTCGTACATGCAGAAGTCAAAGCAGTTATACAGAAAAGTCCTAAGAACAAATCACCAGGTCCAGATGGAATAACCACAGAAGCTATTCAGGCCTGTGGGGAAACAGGAGTTAAATGGCTAACAAGACTTTTTAATATAGCATGGAAAGAAAGAAAAGTCCCAGATGATTGGCAACAGGCAATAATAGTACCAATATGGAAAAGGAAAGGCAATATGAGAGAGTGCGAAACATACAGAGGTATATCACTCCTAAGCCATATAGGGAAAATGTATGCAAAACTTTTGGAACAAAGAGCTAGACCAATAGTTGAACAACAGTTAAGCAAAGAACAATTCGGTTTTCGGAAAGGTAAAAGTTGCACTGATGCATTATTTACACTTAGACAAATTTGTGAAAAAACTATTGAATATAGTGACCAGCAGAATATTGTGTTTGTAGATCAGGAAAAGGCTTTTGATAGAGTAGACAGATACAAATTATGGACCATCCTTGAAGACTATGGGATAGAAGGGCAACTGCTAGAAAACATCATAGCCATGTACCACTCGAGCCAAAGTGCAGTAAGAACACAAGAAGGTATATAAGATATGTTCACAGTCAATTCAGGAGTGAGGCAGGGATGTGTGCTCTCTCCCCTGCTATTCAACATCTACATGGACAGAATTTCCAAAGAAGCAAGCCTTGACAGAACAGATTCAGAAAATTTAGAACTCTTTACTCCAGATGAAACAACTGACCCACAGGGAATAAATGAACTTCTATTTGCAGATGATCAGTGCCTGTTTTACAGCGATGAGGGCAGACTACAAAATCATATTACTAATCTGAGTTCAACCTGCAGCAGATACAATATGAGTATAAACACAGCCAAAACCGAAGTAATGCAAGTTAGCAGATCGCCAGGCCCACTAAATATACAGATAAATAACACACCTCTGAAACAAGTTAAAGAATTCAAATACCTTGGAAGTATGATCACAGAAGATGGCAGATTGGACAGAGAAATTGACATCATATGTCAAAAAGCTAGTGCACTTACATATCAACTATCACCCTTACTGAAACATCCAAACATACCCATGTCCGCAAAACGACAGATAATAAACAGCATATTCACACCAACCCTATGCTACCAATCTCAAACTTGGACTTTATCCAAATTACACCTTCGCAAAATCAACACCTGCGAAATGAGATGCCTGAGGAGAGCTTCCAACTTAACAATCCGAGACCGAGTAAGAAATGCTACTATCAGACAGACTGTGGGATCAACACCTTGTGCCACATTTATTGACAGACAGAAGATCAAGTGGTTTGGCCATGTCATTAGAATGCAACATCAACAACTACCATCACTGGCCTTACATCAAAGATCATCTGCGACGAGACCACGAGGACGTCCAAGAAGAAAATGGACTGACGACATCAGAGACATTGTACAACCTCACGGAATGACACTATCCAGTGCCGTCCACCGGGCGCTGGAACGCAAATTATTCCTCCCCACGACGCCTGACGGCAGAAGTGGAAGATAATGATGATGATGATGATGATGAATCCACGCCATATCTACATTGTCATCAGGAGTTTCGCAGAATGATTGTTTATGATATTGATGATTATGATAATGATGGTAATCATAATCATTATAATCATCACCATCATAATCATTATTATCATCACCAGCGTTATCGCATATTTCATTGGCACGAGAAGTTGAAGAGTGTTAACCTGTTGTCGGATAGAACATTTATGGAGAGAGCCAGTTAATTACTTTTTACGTGTCGGGTAACATTTAGAGAAGCACATACTACTGAGTACACGCATTACGCATTGTTGTTGCTGCTACTGCTGTTGTTACTAATACTACCACCACCACCACTACTACTGCTATTATTACTACCACCACGACTACCATCACCACCACTACCATCACCACTACAACTGCTTTTACTACTACTACTACCACCACCACCACCACTACTACTGCTATTACTACAACCACCACCACTACTACTGCTATTACTACTACCACCACCACTACTACTGCTATTACTACTACCACCACCACTACTACTGCTATTACTACTACCACCACCATCACCACTACTACTGCTATTACTACTACCACCACCACCGCCACTACTACTGCTATTACTACCACCACCACCACCACCACCACCACCACCAAAACTATCACCACCGCCACCATCACCACTCTCACTACTACTACTACTACTACTACTACTACTACTACTACTACTACTACTACTACTACTACTACTACTACTACTACTACTACTACTACTACTACTACTACTACTATTATACTACTACAACTTACCATCGTGATTATCAAGCAGCAGGTCCTCTGCAGAACGTCGTGCTAGTCACGACTAGCGAATAGATTCTCGACCATGTGCAAATTTCCTTGTCTCATGCAAATTCGTGTCCAGTATGCCTTCAACGTCCCATCTCCATCTCCGTTCCCAGTATGCCTTCAACGTCCCATCTCCATCTCCGTTCCCAGTATGCCTTCAACGTCCCATCTCCATCTCCGTTCCCATTATGCCTTCAACGTCCCGTCTCCATCTCCGTTCCCAGTGTGCCTTCAACGTCCCGTCTCCATCTCCGTTCCCATTATGCCTTCAACGTCCCGTCTCCATCTCCGTTCCCAGTGTGCCTTCAATGTCCTATCTCCATCTGTATGCCCTGTGTACCTTCAATGTCCCGTCTCCATCTTTATGCCCCGTGTACCTTCAATTTCCCGTCTCCATCTTTGTGCTGATCGATTCCTTCCCCTCATTCCACGGACCATGCCTTCTAGCAATGTTCTTTCCAAACTACTGAGACCAATATAGCCAACGTATTTCAGATGATTATGATTTCTGTTTGACGTACAGTTTTGTCTTCGGATATTACCTTTATTTTTGTCTTTAAATTCATAAAAAGAATTATATCTTCACCATTTCTTTTGACATGCAAGATTAACTATAGTAACCTCATAACAACACAAGAGAAGGATCGTCTCATCTGCTTATCTGAGTTACAGAAGTGGATTTCCACCAATTGTGAGGGGATTCAACATTGTCAATTTGTCTCAAGATTTTTGAAGGATAGAATTCCAATCCCCAGGATCAGAAAGGGGTGGGGCGGGTGATGGGGTGGCAGGAAGATATAATCTTATTCATATTTTGTATAGATGCTGACCGCCTACGCTGTGGGTGGAACTGGTTTGCCCGAGTCAGAACTCACCTTGTACTGTTTTGAGATATACCTCCTTTGACAAGTGAGTTAAGTTGAGCTGAGCTGAGTCGTCACAGCACTCTGGTCATTCCCAAACGTGCTCCGTCCTCATTTGCAACAGCCAGTGAAGAGTCATAATACTAATGATACCAGTAACAGTCAGATTATGTGTCCATCTGGCCTTTCCTCGGATTCCTGAGTGTCAGCCACACCCTCTGGACACTCCCTGAACCACCATTCTATCTAAGACGTGATGATCTATCTGTTCCTCCTCATTATACACACGGACTCGAACCACGTCTGTCTTATCATGCACCAATACCCCACCAAGCGATGCAGACCCAGCATGTCGTGGGAAAAACATCTGGCCGATGCTCTCTTGCCTTTTCTATTCTTCTGTTAATATATTGATCAGTTCCCCCACCTTTATCTACGTTGCACAAATGGATGTGTGAATAAGCAGCTCGAACCGAGGTTTCGCCAAGATAGATCGGGTTATCATCTGATGGTTTATCCTAATTTTCTTTACTCTCCCCTGAGAATGCTATGGCCTCCAGTTCAATCCTGACGTAGTTGAAACAACCACACTGCCGGCGAGAAGGAGCTGAGGAAACAATTCACACATAGGAAGTGAATATAACAACTGTCTGCAACACAAGAAAGTCAAAGAAGTCAACTTGAAGTGCACTAAGCTGGGATCTCCGTGGCGAAGTGGTTACGTCTCCAGCATCGCTATTCGATTGTTATGGATTCGATTCTAGGCTGCGTAATTCGGTCCTCTTACATTTTCTGTAAGTCTACTGTGTAAGTCAACAAAGCTCGTGCTTTGTGCCACGATTTCGGCAGGCCGTCTTGCGGAAAGAGACCGAGCCATATGGGATAAAGCTCGATGCAATGAAGTCGATCGACTTGGATTGTAAACCCTTTTTAAAATGCCGTTTGGACTAAGTTATGAATGCAAAAAGAAATGAGCAATCATTAAAAGTTAAAACACAAGATAGACCAAATCAAGCAAGCAACAACATTCATTCATTCATTCATTCATTCATTCATTCATTCATTCATTCATTCATTCATTCATTCATTCATTCATTCATTCATTCATTCATTCATTCATTCATTCATTCATTCATTCATTCGCAGGTAGTTATCCATACTCAGGCATACACGATAAGAAAGACACTGGCTGCCGCTGGGCTGGCTGTAAATATGCATATCAGATCCTGCAAAGATAAACTTACAACACAACAACATCTAACTCTCAAAATAGATTTTCCATTTTGTTACGGTGGCTGCACAACTTCCACAGGGATTTACACTACGATAGATCAGTCGCTATAGATGCACGGAAGCACGGCTGCTTCGAGTGGTCTGTACTTGTTGTTCATCGCCTTTATGGCAGATTCATGTGATTTTTAGGCTGTTTCATGGTGTTCTCTAGCAGATATGAGAAACACATCATTATATTTTTCTGTCCGTACGTCTGTCTGTCTATCAACTCTATATGCCTGCCTGCCTGCCTGCCTGTCTGCCTGCATCCCTACCTACCTACCTACCTACCTACCTACCTACCTACCTACCTACCTACGTACCTACGTACCTACCTACCTACCTGCATACCTGCCTACCTACCTACCTACATACCTACTTACCTACCTACCTATTCAACTACC
>OY992887.1:18071344-18121344 GCA_963921405.1 Cepaea hortensis | reverse complement strand
GATAAGAAACAGCAGATGGACAGATGGGTAGAGCACTATTTGGAGCTTTACTCAAGTGAGACCAAACTAGCGGATAATGCCCTCAACGCCATAGAGGCTTTACCAACTCTTGACCACCTGGACACACTTCCCACCATAACAGAAGTTAAGTGTGCTATAAATGAACTTGCATCTGGCAAGGCTCCAGGTAAGGATGGGATTCCAATAGAGGTTATCAGGAGTGGGCAAGACACACTCACTATACAGATCCACCAGCTAATAGAGCTATGCTGGCGTGAAGGACAAGTCCCACAGGATTTCAAAGATTCAAGCATCATAACACTGTACAAGAACAAGGGCGATCGGAGCGACTGCAACAACTATAGGGGTATCTCACTTCTGTGTATTGTTGGAAAAGTATTTGCCAGAATTGTTCTGCGCAGACTTCAAGTCCTAGGAGATCAAGTCTACCCCGAATCACAGTGTGGCTTTCGACAGAACCGGTCTACCACTGATATGATATTCTCATTGCGACAAATGCAAGAAAAATGCCGTGAACAGAATCAACCACTGTTTATTGCCTTCATCGACCTCACAAAGGCATTTGATTTGGTCAGTCGTGAGGGTCTGTTCAAAGCACTAAAGAAGATTGGCTGCCCACCAACTCTTCTGTCCATTGTGGAATCGTTCCACACAGGCATGAAGGGTATAATCAAGTTTGATGGTGCAACTTCTGAAGAATTTGAAATCAAGAGTGGAGTTAAGCAAGGTTGTGTACTAGCTCCCACCCTCTTTGGAATATACTTTTCACTTCTACTGAAATATGCATTTCGTGATCAGGATGGTGGTATATACATTCACTCACGTTCAGATGGCGGCCTCTACAATGCTCAGAGATTGAAGGCTAAGACCAAAATTAGGAGGGTACTGATCAGAGAGTTGCTTTTTGCAGATGATGCTGCAGTTACGACCCACTCTGAGGAAGAATTGCAATGTCTACTATCTGCATTCTCCAATGCTTGTTCTGAATTTGGTTTAACAATTAGCAAAAAGAAGACACAGATTATGTCACAAGGTGCACATGGGGTACCATCAATCTTTATTGACGACGCCGAACTAGAGATAGTAAACCATTTTACATATCTAGGATCGGTGGTAAATAGCAAATTATCCCTAGATCAGGAAATCAACATCCGGATTGGTAAGGCAGCAACAACAATGAACAGGTTAAGAAAAAGAGTCTGGGAGAACAGGAAGCTTACTGCCAAAACAAAAGTCCTTGTCTATCAAGCCTGTGTCCTTAGTACTCTTCTCTATGGCAGTGAAACCTGGACAACTTACTCACACCAAGAGAACAATTTAAACAGCTTTCATATGCGGTGTCTGCGAAGAATTCTTGGTATTAAGTGGCAAGACAAAATCACAAATACTGAAGTATTGGAAAGATCAGGTTGTGTGACAGTTTATTCCATGCTCAGTCTTCGTAGACTTAGATGGATAGGACATCTTAGGCGGATGGATGATGGTAGAATACCAAAGGATATCTTTTTTGGTGAATTACAGATGGGTAAGAGATCTCAGGGTCGGCCTCTACTACGATACAAAGATGTGTGTAAGCGGGACATGATTGATACAGGCATTGATAATGCACATTGGGAGCAAGTCGCCGCTGAACGTGTTGCATGGAGGGCAAATATCAGAAATGGAATAAAGTCAAAGGAGAAAATTATTGCAGAAAAGTCACACACCAAGCGTTTGAGACGTAAGATGGTGCATGATGGTGGAAATGACCACGTGTTCACATGCACCCACTGTGAACGGACATTTACAGCGCAAATTGGCCTTATCAGTCACACTCGCTACCGCCATAGTTAAAAGTTATTATGCCTTTTTAAAGCACAAACTATCGTCTGTCAAGACGGCAAGGTGCCAATGTATCACTGATGTTAGTTAGTTAGTTAGTCGCGGTTCCAACTTCACGGCAACGGGTCGTCCCAAGTATGCTCTGTTCCTGTGCCAGTGAATATCACACAAAATGCTCCTCACTGCCCTGTGTGAACAATGGAATAGACAGGAGTATCGGCAAGCCAACTGTTGTTGTTCATCTTAAGATGTGTTCATTCACCAGCGCATTGGGTGGGACCCTGTTGTTTTCTTGGTGGTTGCAGAAATCAGTGATCTGTGTACATCAATTCTTTTGTTGCAGATTATGTCTGCTGCTTTTGTTTCTTTTATTTACTTTCTAGTACTTTATTTTTGTAGGAGCACAATGCTTTTTTAGGCAAAACTGGGCACAGAAAGATAGACCTAAAAACAGACATACAGAGAGACAGATAAACAGACAGACAGGCAGGCAGACACACAGTATGTAGGTAGGTCGATAGACAGTCAACCAGATAGACAGTCAACCTAACAGACAGACAGACAGACAGACAGACAGACAAACAGACAGACAGACAGACATGCAGGCAGCTAGACAGCCAGACTATCAGTAAGTAGATAGGTCAATAGACAGCCAGGCAAACAGACAGACAGACCCACAGTCGGAAGGCAGGTCGACAGACAGACCGATAGACAGACAGACAAACAGACAGTGGGTGGGTAGGTAGGTCGACAGACAGACACTTGGTATGTATGTCGACAGCCAGACAGACAGATAGACATCCAGACAGACACACACACAATAGGTAGGTTGATCAATAAACAGACAGCTAGGCAAGCAGACAGACATACACACAGTAGGTAGACAGATCGACAGACAGACCGTCAGAGAAGACCGGCAGATAGACAGACAGTAGGTAGGTAGGTAGGTCAACAGCCAGACAGCCAGTTGGTTGGTAGGTCGACAGACAGACAGATAGACAGCCAGACACACAGTAGGTAGGTAGGTAGGTCGACAGACAGTCAGACAGACAGAAGGAGGGACAGACGGACAGATATGTAGGTTTGTATCTAGCTAGGCAGGCAAGCCGACGAGCAATTAGTTATGTAGGTAAGTATGGCAACCAAGACGATTTGTAAATAGGCAAGTAGACATTCTGATTTAGTCTGTCACTTCATATTATGATCTGTAATAATACTATGAACGTCCCACCAGTCAGCCACCAGTCTGTGGTCTGATGTATCCTGCCGATCTAATTGAGTGCTAAAAAATACGAAACTTTTTTGGCTACGAACAAGAAAATAAAAATTCACGGAAGTACAGAGCAGCATTCCTTTCCTCACAAACACGCGACCTAGTAGATATGAAGCTGCTAATATTGCTCACGCCCGAGGCTGTATCAGCTAGGGGATTATCGCAGGCTTTTATCTTGATGATCGTGTTAATATATTTCGTTTCGGTTACTTGCAGGTAGACGGCAGTTGTTTTTAATCTGCCGACAGCAGCCAGCGGTGGAAAGACAAAATTAGGACGATTAGCAGTGGTAAAAAACAACGAAATATAATACATTGTAACCAAGAAATTAGCAATGAGGGAATGTAGTAAACACACTTTTTAAGGATTTGGAATTAAACGCGTCATCTAGAACTTTTGACTGTAAGTACATTGCCTGGTTTAGTAATCATCATCATCATCATCATCATCATCATCATCATCATCATCATCATCATCATCATCATCATCATCATCATCATCATCATCATCATCGTCATCATCATCATCATCATCATCATCATCATCATCATCATCATCATCATCATCATCATAGAAGTCTGCATGGCCGAATAGATAAGAGTGCTGGTTCTTAAATATCAGGTATGCTGAAGCCGAGGTAGGGGTTCAATCCCTACACCGATCATTTTGACTAAAATGTTATCGCCTCGTCCTTGAATTGAAGATGTAAATTACAAGTACCTCTGAAGTCGGAGTGAATTCGTAAGATGGCGAGGGACACTGGTAATCATCGTCATCATATGCCATGCTGATATACGTGGGTGGTCATGTTTCGCCATCTCACATGATCACCAGAGTCGTGGATCAGTTCTGTTTTTTTTTTGTCTGGAACATACCACATGGCCAAGCCGTCCAGGTATTTGCTTCTCTACCTTTCCTTGGTTATTTTCCCCTCAATCTTGCCGGCTGTTACCAAGTTCTCCATTTACAACTTCTCATAATGTGTGTAAAAATATTGACCGTCTACGTGTAATTTCTCTAATCAGTTTAAGGCTTTCATTTGTTTCTTGTAGGACGTTGTCATTGGTTTTTCTGTCTGTCCATAATATTCTTGGCCTTTTTCTCAGAAACCACATTTCCACAGCCATGAGATGTTTTTCAGTTTGTCTGCTCATTGTCCATATTTCACATCCATACAAATGTACAGGTTCTATGTAGCACTTCAACACTTTTTTTTCTCGCTGCAAATGACATCATTTTATTGGTCAGTTTGCTTTCCATCTCGCAAAAGATTACCTTCGCCATGGCGATTATTGTTCTAATTCTCTTCAAGGCATCTCTCATCAGATGTTATGACTGTTCCGAGATAACTGTACCTATTCACTTGTTTAAGAATATGCCAATTTACTTGTATATTACATTGTGGTTTTTCCTTCTTCCTAGTGACGACCATAATCTGTATCTTCTTACAATTTAATTCTAACCCAAGTTGTTCACTGTGTGCAATAACAGCATCTACTAAATGTTGCAGATCCTGCTCATTGTCTGCAATCAGTACTGTATCATCCTCATATCTAATGTTATTGATGTTACGTCTCCCAATAGCGATTCCTTTCATATCATTTAAAGTTCTAGTAATATTTTTATTGTATAGGTAAAATAGATCTGGAGATATTACACATCCCTGTCGCGCGGCTATCTTATAGGCTGATATCGATCCAATATATGTCATTTATAAGTTCTTTCCCATAAATTTGTAGATCTGCAAGCATATTTACCATGTTGTCATGTCTTACTTTATCGAAAACCTTTGTGTAGTCAATGAAGCAAATATCTAGATCTTTATATACTTCCATAGAAGGTTCAATTACTGTTCTCAGCATATACACAACATTTACTGTACCATTGCCTTCTACGAACCCACATTGTTCTTCTTCTATTTCGGGTTGTATTTTCTTCCTAACCCTTTGCATGATAATTCTTAACAAAATCTTCGTGATGTGACTCATTATACTAATTGTTCGATGTTGATCACATTCCATGGCTCATGATTTCTTCGGGATTGCAATAAATATAGAATTACATAATTCGGGAGGTACATCTTCAGTATCATATATTGTGTACAGCAGTCTTGTGGCCTAGTATATTCTATAATCTTCTATGGCATTGATAATTTCTGTTGTGATGTTGTCTGGAACCGGGGTTTAGCCAGTTTTCACATGGTTAAGAGCATTCTGAACTTCCATCTTCAAAATTGATGGTCCTTCATTATTATTCCGAATATCACACTGTTCTTCTATTGTGTCATCATAAAGGTCTTCTATTTAATCTGACCACAATGTAAAATATGATGTATTTTTATAATGATTTTGCCATGTGTACGTTATTTCGTTAGTCATATCAATAATTGTTTTGTGTATTTGTTTGGTATTTCGGATGTTCTGTTGGTTTTCAATGTCCCTGCAATTTTCCCCAAGCCACGTTTCTTTTGCTTCTTTGCATAGTTTCCTAATTTTCCTGTGAATCTTTTCCTATTTGTCGTGGTTACGTTTGTTATTTCTTCTTATTTCCATGAGTTTTAAGATGTCTTCCGTTATCCATTTCTTACATTTCATCATCTTCATTTTTGGCATAGTTGTTTCTGCAGCTTGGGTGACTGATTTCTTCAATATTTTCTATTGGTCGCTGACTTCTTGAAATAATATTTCCATATCGGACAAT
Organism: Cepaea hortensis; assembly: GCA_963921405.1. Classification (NCBI taxonomy): domain Eukaryota; kingdom Metazoa; phylum Mollusca; class Gastropoda; order Stylommatophora; family Helicidae; genus Cepaea; species Cepaea hortensis. The sequence continues at coordinate 18,115,529 of OY992887.1, read as the reverse complement.
GTATCAAATATGTTCATCACCTCTACTCTGAATTTATCTTTTATCTTTTATCTCCTCACTATTCTGTGCACGTAGATCAAATTTTGTTTTCTTGGTGTATATTTGACCTTCTTTAATTTAATATGTCCATTGCTTATGATTAATCTATGGTTGCTGTAGCATTCTGCGGTTGGTATAGTTTTTGCGACTTTTAAGGTATTTCGAAATCTTCTGTTGACGAGAATGTAACCAGTATGATGTCTGATCTTATGGTCAGGACTGCCCCATAATCTCCTTGGGTGATGTTCATACCAAGTGTTTCCAATAATCATATCATGCTATTTTGTCCACCGCAAAATTCTGCAACTTCTTTAATTGTTTCCCTAACCCCTTCTTGCCTCCTATGCAAACGTCCTGTTGATTTACAACTTTAGCATTAAAGTCACCTATTATAACATTTAATTCTGATTGTTGCATTTCTTGAAGGCATTCTCCACATCGTTGTTGTTGTCATCACTGCTGTCTGTTGTTGGTGCTGGAAAACTTCTCGGTCATAAGCAAGATGTCCCACACCCGATACACCCCTCTGTAGATCATCTGCCACATCCTGCACTCATCTTCTCTTTGGCCTTCCTCTTCCTCTCTTCCCGGGCATATACCCCCTCCCCCCATTATTGTTCTCTCCAAACTTTCGTGAAGTTTCAAGTGACCAGCGTATTTCAATGTTCTTTGCTTTATCGTCTTTAGTAGCTAACCTTCTTCAATATTCAGGTCGTAAGGATGCATTTGTTCTTTTTTTGTATCCACGATATTCTTAGAACCCGTCTATGCATTGTCTTGAAAATCTACCTGAATCTGATAGCTATGTTATGCAAAAAACAATCAACATATTAAATGTATGTGTTTATGTCTGTCCTTCTTCAGATCTAATTGTCTTTATATCGGTCTTTCGTGTCTTTGTCTTCGGTTCAATGGTTCGAAATCAGCTGTGGGTTGACATGGAAGCTTTGCGTTGATTTCGATGATATGAGGCATCGGACGTTCAGAAGCAAACTACAGAGCTAACACTTCCTAGTAAATCAAAAACATCCAATGTATGTTGTATTTGATTGCAATATCCTGTAAGTGACATGTAACCAACTAAATACCGTCACCTTGATGATTTTAGTTCTAAGATAACATTTCAAAAAGGAAGGAAAGTGAAATTCCGAGGGAAATAATAAATTTATTTGAAAATTAAATGAACAAGAAAAGGATTGAAACAACCATTAATGGTATTAAAAACAACTAATATAATTATATAAATTTATACATCAAATACTCATATGATAATTAGAATCTTCACAAGTTAGAAATAATAATAACGAATAAAATAATAAAAACGATGCCGAAATGTGTTAAATAAGAAATATTCCTTTGCTCTAGCACGTTGAAAAACGTTTCCATTAGTGGGTTACAGTAAAAAACGGACAACGAATAATAATTGCTCAGAGTTCCATGAACAACAATATAATAGCTTGACGTGTGCGCTCAAGCGCTGTCGCCATTGTTAACCTCATGTTTCCTGTCTTCTTGGTGAGTTCAGTTGTTTATTGTCTTCTCTTGTCCATTCATCATCTCCTTTTCTGTCATCCAATGTCACTAACAGCACCATTCTGCTCGTTTGTCACAATGTATTCTAGTTTTGTTTTATCTCATAACGTGGCCAGATATTTCTTAGCGATTGACAGGCTTGAGTGACGTTACGTTAAGTCTCATCATCTCATCTCAATCTTGTTCCTCTTGTACCTTGCGGTGTCGAGGTGAAATATAAACAGCGGGAGAGTGCCCGTCTATCATCTCAATCTTGTTCCTCTTGTACCTTGCGGTGTCGAGGTGAAGTATAAACAGCGGGAGAGTGCCCGTCTATCATCTCAATCTTGTTCCTCTTGTACCTTGCGGTGTCGAGGTGAAGTATAAACAGCGGGAGAGTGCCCGTCTATCATCTCAATCATGTTCCTCTTGTACCTTGCGGTGTCGAGGTGAAGCATAAACAGCGGGAGAGTGCCCGTCTATCATCTCAATCTTGTTCCTCTTGTACCTTGCGGTGTCGATCGAGGTGAAGTATACACAGCGGGAGAGTGCCCGTCTATCATCTCAATCTTGTTCCTCTTGTACCTTGCGGTGTCGAGGTGAAGTATAAACAGCGGGAGAGTGCCCGTCTATCATCTCAATCATGTTCCTCTTGTACCTTGCGGTGTCGATCGAGGTGAAGTATACACAGCGGGAGAGTGCCCGTCTATCATCTCAATCATGTTCCTCTTGTACCTTGCGGTGTCGAGGTGAAGCATACACAGCGGGAGAGTGCCCGTCTATCATCTCAATCATGTTCCTCTTGTACCTTGCGGTGTCGATCGAGGTGAAGTATAAACAACGGAAGAGTGCCCGTCTATCATCTCAATCATGTTCCTCTTGTACCTTGCAGTGTCGATCGAGGTGAAGTATAAACAACGGAAGAGTGCCCGTCTATCATCTCAATCATGTTCCTCTTGTACCTTGCGGTGTCGATCGAGGTGAAGTATAAACAACGGAAGAGTGCCCGTCTATCATCTCAATCATGTTCCTCTTGTACCTTGCGGTGTCGATCGAGGTGAAGTATAAACAACGGAAGAGTGCCCGTCTATCATCTCAATCATGTTCCTCTTGTACCTTGCGGTGTCGATCGAGGTGAAGTATAAACAACGGAAGAGTGCCCGTCTATCATCTCAATCATGTTCCTCTTGTACCTTGCGGTGTCGATCGAGGTGAAGTATAAACAACGGAAGAGTGCCCGTCTATCATCTCAATCATGTTCCTCTTGTACCTTGCGGTGTCGATCGAGGTGAAGTATAAACAACGGAAGAGTGCCCGTCTATCATCTCAATCATGTTCCTCTTGTACCTTGCGGTGTCGATCGAGGTGAAGTATAAACAACGGAAGAGTGCCCGTCTATCATCTCAATCTTGTTCCTCTTGTACCTTGCGGAGAAGCGTAAACAGGTGGGGAGTGCCCGTTTATGGGTTTCACATATCGAGATTATCTTGTACTATGTTATTCCTTCTGTCCATCGTTAACATGTCAGCCTCTTCTTCTGGTTTCATGTGATCTGTACATCATTGCTTGTTGTGGTAAACTGTCAGTTGACAGCCTAGTTATGTGGCTGAACCAATTCTAATTAATGATTTCTAGTGAAATCTAGCCCTGCTTGAAATTCCCTCAGTTAGTTCTGATTTCATCTTTTCTGATTTTCTCTCTTCTTGATGTTTATCTTCTTAATTCTGAAAGCCACCTGAAAGCCACCTGAAGGTCGCAGTTATAATTGCCACAACAGGTTGAAGAGACGTTAATTCAACCCCTATAGGAAGTCAGCATGGCAGAACGGATAACAGCGCTTGCTCTTTAACTTCCAGTGTGCAGATGTCAAAGTAGCGGGGATTAACTCCTACCCGGTCAGCTGCACAAAAATGTTGACGTCTCGCCCTTGATTTAGGGATGTAAATAACAAGTACCTCAGAAGTCGGAGTGGGTTCGCCTGATGACGAAGGACACTGGTAAAAGGGAAAGCTAATTCACACGCAAAATCAGTCCATACCCTAGAAGTAGTAATACGTGTATATACTACGCTTGAGTTCAAAGCGAGTGAGCAACAAAAAGAAACACTTATTATCACGCAGTGCCATTACCTCCAGCCCTAGGGGCACCTGCTGACAGTGGCGGACAGGCTTGGGGGTACACTTGTGCGATGACAAGTGGACACTGGCGGATCCTGATGAAGAACACTTATTATCACGCAGTGCCATTACCTCCGGCCCTAGGGGCACCTGCTGACAGTGGCGGACAGGCCTGGGGGTACACTTGTGCGATGACAAGTGGACACTGGCGGATCATGATGAAGACGACCCCCTTAACTGATGCTATGGGATGATTAATCGTCTTAAGCGACTTGCCAAATCTGCCATGGTCTTATATACAGTAGTTTCTCCTATGCAACTCCCTTCAAGTTGATATATAATGCATGTCTGCTATCATATTAACAATTTTTAAATCGTAACTGTGATACTTTCAATTTTCCGCCATCCATTTTTATTTGGTTCAAACACACTTTTTGTGTGACACTGAATCTGTTATATATTAGACATTATGTTTAACATGTTAATGATCTTCTAGCAGCTTTGTCCCCTGACAACCAAGATTTAAATAACCCAGCCCGCATTTTAACATATACAACAAGCTAACAATGCGATACACACTTAAGATAACTACTAAATTATTCAGGTGATAACCAAGACTGTTGCTTGCAAGGGAGTCAGCTCTGACAGAACATCGCCAACGGCTTCGTTTGACAACTCAGAAGTGCAACCTAGGGAGTTAATCTTGACAAAACACGTTACTCTTGCCAAAATACGTTACCCTTGACACAATACGTTAATCTTGAAAAAAAGGTTAATCTTGATGAAACATGTTAACCTTGACAATACAAGTTAATCTTCACAAAACAATCTTTGACTCTGCTTGCCTCCACGGGTATTCTAACTCTTCTTCTTTCTTTCCCTTGAAATGTTTCTATAACTGCAATGTTGTTAACTAGTTCACTCAGTGTTCCAAAGAGTTTATTCTCCACTGTTGTTTCTCTATGCCAGCATGGCGCCTAGATATGTCGTATTTGGGACATGTCTTGTGAGTAAGTGATCAGCTTTCTGTGGCGCCAATCCACATGTGCACATGGTTGATTCGCCAATCTTTAATAAGATCTGGCATTACTTTAGAACCAAATGGAAAAGCCGCGGTGCAACATTAGCTGGTAATGTTAGTGCGGTGTGGAGCAGGAGTTTTTAAATACACAAGGAGGTACATTTTTATATAAACATAAACAAGAGTAAGATAAAGATATGTCTTGTCACAGCGTCTGTTCTCTCTCTCTTTCTTTCTCTCTCTGTCTCTCTCTCTCTCTCTCTCTCTCCCTCTCTCCCTCTCCCCCCCTCTCTCTCTCTCTCTCTCTCTCTCTCTCTCTCTCTCTCTCCCCCTCTCCCTCTCTCTCTCTCTCTCTAGCGAAATAATAACGACCGAGATTAAAGACAGGCCAGGAATGCTTGCTGACGATATAATATATGTAATTTGCGTTGTACGGTGACACAGTATTAGTAGCTGAAAAAACAAGAGATCCGCAATCTCATCTCATCTCATCTCATCTCATTTCATCCCATCATCTTATCTCGTATCATAATATCATCTGATCTCATCTCACTTAATCTCATCTCATCTCAACATCTCATCTCATCATCTCATCTCATCTCATATAATCTAATTTCTCATCATCTCATTCCCTCGTCATATCATCATCTCATCTAATCTAATCCCATCTCATATCATCATCTCATCACATCTAATCTCATCTCACCTCACCTCATCTTATTCCTCTTGAACCTTGCAAAATAGACCAAGTGCAAGTTGCATTTGAGAAAATGAAACTATCTTATGTGATAAATAACTGTCACTGAAATGCCAGATAGTACTGCGATGTCAGAGAGTACCGAAATGTCAGAGGGTACTGGAAATGTCAGAGATTACGGAAATGTCAGACAGTACGAAATGTCAGAGATTACGGAAATGTCAGATAGTACGGAAATGTAAGATAGTAGTGGCAATGTCAGATAGTTTGGGAATATCCGATAATACTGGAAATGAAGAGATTATGGAAATGTCAGATAGTACGGAAGTGTCAGATAGTACAGAAATGCCAGATAGTAGGGAAATGTTAGATAGTACGGGAATATCCGATAATACTGGAAATATCAGAGATTATGGAGATGTCAGATAGTACGGAATTGCCAGATAGTACGGAAATGTCAGATAGTATAGACATGTCAGGCAGTAAAGAAATATATCAATGCAAGTATCAAGTATCTTCTGTCTGAGACATGTGATACTATAGGGCAGTGTTTCCCAACGTGGGGCCCACGCCCCACAGGGGGGCAATTTGACTGTTAAGGGGGGCAATTCGAAAATGGAAGAAATCGGCTGAATATAACAAAACGGGGAGACTTGAGACTGAAGTTAACTAAATTGGAACCTGACGTAAGATCTCTTTGCAGCAAGCATCAAGCGCAAGGATCTCACTAAATTTAAATAATAAATAATTACTAATAATTAAAATAATATAGAAAAATCTTTCATTAAAATTATTTTGTACTTGAATTTCAGTTCTCCATTATATGTTTTGAAAATTTACTTACTGTGTTTGCTCAATAATTACCTAGTGATTTCTTCCTAAAACCTATCATTCAAGTTTCTTTAGTGAACATTTCAATTTGTGAATATTAAAAATAATGTATATGTTGAGGAGGGGGGGGGGGGGCGGGGGAGGGGGGCAATATGCATTTTAGAAAGGCTTAAGTGGGGCATGGTACAAAAAAGGTTGGGAAACACTGCTATAGGGTGTCATCAGCTAGTGCAGAACTAGAACACACCTGGTACACAACTTGTACAGAAATAGCACAAAACTGGTACATAATTAGTACAGAACTTGTACAGAACTAGTACACAAGTAGTCCAGAACTATTATAGAACTAGTACAGAATTAGCACAGAACCATTATAGAACTAGCACCGAACTAGTACAGAACTATACAGAATAGAGTATCATACAACACTAGAATAAGTATCAAGTTTCTTATCTTTCTGTCTGGGACCCGTGATAACGGAGGATGACAGAAGTGAAGCAGAGATAACACACGTGAACAGCAAAGATATAAACTATATTTAAGATCATGACATAAAAATACATTAAAACTTATAGTTGTTTTATATAAATATATAAATACATGTTTTGCATATCCTTTACAGGACATCGCTGTCAACATGAGCATCTTTCAATTGATTGTTGATTTCTTGGTAAGATTACACTCAGTAGTTTGCCATTGCTTTCTGAGCGACCGGCTCCCTACTCTCATAAGTCACTGGCGCGACTCGAACCGCTTCCAATTCTCGTGCGCTCTAGTCAACCACGAGAGTATTCGGGGATACGGAGAAAGCTGCTAACGAATTGGCCAGGGAGACGGCATATATATATATATATATATTCAACACTACTAACGGTAGAGTAACATGGACATCAACTATGAAATATGGACATAATTTGTATCTAACCATTGAAATAGCATCATAGGTCTCAGAATATTATATTAAAGCAGAATAGGTCAAATAACAAACACACAAACACATGTCCATATTCCATTGTTGTGGGTTCATGTGAATGATCGACCTGGCTAATAAAGACACCTTTTATAGAGGTGTCTAGTTGGTCATGCGTCGAAATACATTTGTTCCTGCAGCGAGACGCCGTAGTCATTTGGAGATGACAGGTTCGAATCCCGGTCGGTAACTTAGTTTTCAATTTTTATAGTGTCTAGGCGTCCTCAGCCGGTCTCCGCCGGTCTCCCTGGCGAAGGTGTTAAGGACGCTGTTCAAAATCCCGTATAGCCACATACGAAACACAGCTGCGCGAGATTCGGCAGCGGATCGCGTCGCGTTAGTTTCTTACGGAAAGGTATGTGAGCCGGTGGTTCAGAAAGCAATGGCAAACGTAAAACTTGCCAAGACATTAACAGCAGCTGAAAAATGCTGGCGTTGACTGCAGTGTCCTGTAAATAGGATATCCAACACACACAAAAAAGTGCGTCTTCTTGTCTCTACTTCTTTCTTCTACTTCTTTGACGGCGAACGATACGTGTGTGTTTATTTATGAACTGTCTTAGTAGCTTCTAAATGGATATTTATTAAAAATGAGACGTGAACTATTTTGGTCACGTTAAAAGATGTAACATTCTAATAAAAATACCTCTAGGGAGATGAAACCCAAAGGCAGGCCAGCAAGAGGTAGATAGTGATACAACTGGGAGGATAATTTCAAGCTATAGACATACAGCAGTCTGTCGGAGTGTACAATAGCGGCGTGAGACGGAGAGCGGTGGAGATCCATTGCAGCCCACAGTCACAGTGGAGATGGCATCTGATTAAATTGATTGATGAAACATTTGGCCAGTTGCTTCTCCACATTTATATACTCATAGTTTTACAAGCCAAAACTGAACAAATTCTTCACCGTCACCTTGTATAACACTGCTGCTTTTTTCTGTTTGGTATTTTTTGCAAGAAAATCTGGCACACGCACATGTCTGCTGCTCTAGTTGCTGTCGAATACAGCGGAAAACTGGAACATTCTAAAGCACATTTGCAGAGAAATAATGTTTTTATTGCGCAGCCGATTTGTTAACAATTTATACTACATGCGAGGAACAGAGATTTGGATAGTAGGGGAGAAAACCGACAGGGAATTGCCCTTGCGGATGCCATGGTGGACTCCGATGTGGTTTTCGTAAATGATGGTAGGCCGACTAGAATGGCAATGAGGCCTGGCGATGCAGTCACTGCTATTGACTTGGCACTTGTCTCCCAGTCATCAGTCCTTGATGTAAAGTGGATTGTTTTGAATGACCATGGGAGTGATCACATGTCATGATCTCTAAATCCAGAAAAGTTAAGGCTGGGAGAGCGGTACGAGTGGACCGACATCCTTCTTGGACGCCTCAGACAGGGAGCATGCAACAGGACTGTTAAAACTCCTTTTGTGCAGCCCCCCCCCCCCCTGGTGGACCCCAGAAGTAGATAATGCTTGGAAAGCAAAGAGAGCTGCAGTGAAGTAGCTAAGGAAAGTGCGACAGATACCCCAAAGCTCACGAGAGGAAGTGGACACAGCGGAAAATGACAAGAAAGACAAGGTGCAGACTTTCAAGCGTTGTGCTGCAGAGGCCAAGAACGTAAAATGGGAATGTTTTATGAAGGAGATTGGAGGTGATAAAACACTGCGAAAATTATGGAAACTGCACAGACAAATGCAAAGAAAGGATCGGCCTATGACAGTGAGAACAATTTATAGAGAGGATGGTGTGCGTGTGACAACAGACAAAGAAAAGGGAGAGGCGTTTCTCCAGAGATTTTTAGAGCAGACCAATCATAATGATGCGGATACCAGGGATGCAGTTAGAGAGGAGTTATCTGGTACCATAGAGAATATACTTTATGAAGACATCATACGGGTTGAAGATGTTAAACATATTTTGAAAAAGGCAAAAGACACGGCACCAGGACCCGATGGTGTTAGATATGGCCACATGAAGGCTTTGAGCGATGTAGACCTGAAGGAGATGACCGACTGCTTTAATCAGAGCATTAGGACAGCATTAGTACCGCAGGATTGGTTACATAGCTATCTCACCCCTCTCCCAAAACTATTCAAGGATCATTCAAAGCTTAGCGGCTTTAGGATCATCACCCTTCAAAATACAATTGGGAAGGTTTTAGAGAAGATAGTCGCTGTTCAACTGCAGGGTTTTTTGGAAAGGGGGAAGCTTCTTCCAAGAGACCTGGGGAGCTACAGGCCAGAAAAAGATACCTGGTCAAACGCAGCCACTTTTGCCTTTGACGTTTATGAGGGGTTCCAGAGTAGACAGGAAACGATGGCGGCAGCGCTTGATCTCGAGGATGCGTACAATAGAATTCGCTATGATATTTTGATAACCGCACTGATGGAGAAGGGGGTCAATCCCTGGTTGGTGAACTGGATAGCAGCCGTCCTGCATTCTCGTCGGGTTGCTCTCCGTCAGAGTACATGGATCGCAGAGCCACATATTTTAATCCCGGGACTGACACAGGGATCTGCAGTCTCACCGGTCCTCTTTAATGTGTATACGAGCAAGATTGCAAACCTAGATGGACCCGGGGTTGGAAGGATTCTAACATTTGCAGATGATATTCTTGCATATAGGCAATAGGCAGGGGAGAGATAGGGTGCAAACAGCCCAGGAGCTGCAGGCGACAGCAGATAAAGTAATTGACTGGTGCACTGAAATGAGTGCTGTCATCCACCCGGAAAAGGCGCTGTTTTGTGGTGCTCTCTGGACAACAGGATTGTGAGAGATGATGTCCCAAGCCTCGCGATAGATGGTAGAAGTGTCAACAGAGAGAACAAACTGAAGTATCTGGGAATCACATTTGACAGGAGCCTGTCCTTCAAGGATCATGTGGAGACGGTTGTGACAATATCTCAAAAGTGACTCAATGCACTTAAAACTATGGCTGCAATGGACACAGAGCAGAGAATGCTCTTCACACTATACCAGCACTTGATCCTCTCAGTGATTGATTATGGACTAGGACTGCTCACTGTCTCAAAGAGTCAACTAGTGAAATTAGAGCGCATACAGAACGAAGCTATGCGGGTCATTCTGGGATGCACCAGAGACACCCAGTAGTGTGTATGCGTTACATCCTTGGCCTGCCGACTGTTGCTGGTAGGCACAAGGTGATGCAGGCGAAGGTTATAATCACATAATGTTACATTCACATAAAATAAACAACAACATTGTCAAATGAATGTTTTGAACATAAATAATGCATATTACAATGTTGTGAGACAGACAGGAACACACACACACACACACACACACACACACACACACACACACACACACACACTCACACTCGCACATGCATAAACACATATATACAAACCTACCCGCATACATGTAAACATAGTATACACACACTCGCACAGTTAAGCAGTCACTCAAGACCACATAAATACACTCACTCGCATACACATATTCTGACTCACAACCACAAACTCACTTACAAACATGTACTCATACATAATACTCTCTATCCCCCTCTCTCACTCTCCCTCTCTATTTCCCTCTCCTTCTCTCTCTCCCTCTCTCCCCCTCTCTCACACACCCATATATCCCCATTCATACATAAAGCAAAGCACACATATAAAAGAGCTAATCAGTCTTCAAGAATCCCTGTGCAATCAACAAGCTAGAAAATGCCCTGTATTAGACGAACAATAAACGGTTGCTCAAAAATAGTCACGCCTTAGCAATTAGTCGGTCCCAGCCAGTTGTGTGCAAATAGAAAGATTTCGTTTTAAATTGAGACTACCGTGAAGATAACAAATGCTCCACATTCCAATAACACCTATAATTATGTGTATTAAATATTTTATCCGACGTTATTATTCATTTATTCACTTCATATGATAAAACTCAGCAGTATGCATCTGACGAGATATGCCAGATAATAAATAGTGCAACATAAAGTTTGTGGCTATGTTGAAAGTTACGTATTATTTGTTTTGGCTCAACCAAGAAATTAACTTTGTTTGGATATTACCGGGACATTGCGTTTTATGAATTTTGTTATAACAGGAAAGTTATCGTTCTTTGGTTTGGCCTAACAGGGTCATTATTCGTTATTTTGATTTTATAACATGGGAGTTACCTGTTATTTAGTGCGTGTTTTATCATCATCATCATCATCATCATCATCATCATCATCATCATCATCATCATCATCATACTAATCATGCTCATCCTCATCACCACCACCACCACCATCATCATTATCATCATCATCATCATCATCATCATTGTGAGGTTTTTTTGTGGGTTTATAGAGAATTACAGAAGTTCCAATGAGTGAAGTTCTATAAAGTATATCTCTCTATAAAAGATACAGGTTAGTAACAGCAAGTGTTGTCTAGAGGTATTGATATTTATTCTCGCATAACCCTTGTAGAGAAACCATTCAGAATTTTGGCTCACCGAGTACCCCCACTGTGAGAAATTAGACACAAGTTAAGTTCTACACAGAATTATTTATAGATGATTTCTCTTCTAGGCCATATATATATATATATATAGATCTTGGCAGTTAGCCACAGTAACCAATGAAAGCAGTTCTCTCATCTTCCAGCTGACTGTACTCTGATCGCCAACCTCATTTTTGATCTCATTACATCTTTCAAGTGACACAAGACACTTGGACAAATGATCACATTGACAATTGTACCATTGTAGTGAACATAAACAACAACAACTGTATTTTACACTGGTTGAACAAGACAACATGAGAAGATCTTGACAACAGTTGGACAAACATTCACAAAGAATGATCACACCGACAGGTTAGACAAGTCATACATCATGGAAGATACTTGACAACAACCACACAGACTTTCACAATCTCTGTAACCAACCACAACAGTAGAGTCACAGTCACCATGAAGATGCTTGACACCAGTTGGACATTTCTTTCTCAACAATGTACAAGACAATCACAGAGACATGTATCTCAAAAGCTGTTCTCTTACTACTAATCTTTTATTAATGTTTGATGAGGTCAAGTGAAGACTCAGGCCTCATATTCTGCCAACAATTTACATCTCAAATATAAGTTTATATGCAAATTATAGTGACATTATCTATGAAAACCCAAACACCTCACTCAATATCCCCACAGAAACATTAATCTAAATACACCCTCCTCCTTCACATCTCTACACCATAAGTTATCCTACACCACACTTTAGACTTAAATCCTTTCTTCGACTGTTAATGAGGGAAACACAAGATAAGCCATAAATTGGGGCAAGCATAGGGACGTTCTGCTCCACTGGTCTGTTTCATCCTTTTAGCACCTATGATGGTGTTGGACAGCTCAGGTTACAGTTCTCCCCATGATGGTTTTCCAATTCAGGCTATTCCCTGCTGTCACAATCTTGAAAGAAATTTTAAAGCTCTATCTTTTCACTGGTGAGTTCATGAAGTGGACACTTAGGACTGTTATTTTACTTTTCCAGTAGAGGAAGATCTAAAAAGAAACAATATGTCCCAGCATTCTTCTTTCTGTCTATCTCACCTAAATTTGACTGTTCATGAAGTTGACACTCAAGACTGTTCTTTTACTTTTCCAGTGGAGGAAGATCTAAAAAGAAACAATATGTCCCAGCTGTCTTTCTTCACAGTCTATCACTCCTAAGATTTCTGATGGAACTGAATCACCACACCGACTTAACACCAATCCATTTTGTGAATTTGCTCTATTTATTAACTTCTGCTCCTTCAGCTTTCAGCCATTATTAATATTAAGCTGTGATAGGGTCAGCTCCAAGTGCACCTTTAATGTCCACTCTTAGCCAGTAGTGACATTCTGAAGACCAGGTGATCTCTCCTCTTAAGGTTTCTTCTTGAATTTATCTTGAAGATATAGCCTGGAGCTTTTACAAAATTGGAGAGTATCCCTGTCTTAGGCTTTTAAGAAAGACTTTTCTTCAGTGCCATCTGTATAGGCCAGAATTAGTGGATTCAGGCTGAATCTTTGCAACCTGTTGTTCATTTTGGTCTTTTTGGAGTCTGACTTTTCAGCTGGAGTTGAAGCTAGAGCTCAGGACTTCCCTGGAGTTGTCCTGGTAATTGAAAGGCCTCCTCCATCTTCCTCAATCTCTGTTAATAAACAAAGGCACAACATGTGTTTTACATCTATTGAACCATTGTCACAGTTATACAGTACTATCACAGATTCAGAGAGGAATGGGAGGGGGAAAAGGAGTGTGATATTCGAACACCCGCCTCTCACTGATGATGAAGTGCAATTTTAATTGGGGGTTTGGGGTGATATCCTTTCTCCAGGTTCATCCCCAAAACCATGAAGTCATAGGCACATACTCCTAATCAGAGGCAGCTTCACACAATTATCTTGTAAATTCTCACAATGAGTAGATCACAGGGACCGGTGTACCATGAGAACAGACAGTGTGATTAAGCACCAAGAAGTAGGCATTGTATGGCAGAAATCATGCACTAGAATTGCCTTCACATATGGAATACACATAATGAAAGAAAACATGAATTTTCCCTGACAAATAGCATGAGCCTTCCCATGTATTCATCTGACAGACACTGTAGGTTAATTTCCACAGTGCAATGCAGTCCTGCAAACATGGATATAATAAGCGTCTTTACTTTTACAAATATGAGAAGTTAATTATATAATTACCATCTCATTCATTCAAACATTCTCAGCCATTATAAGGGAGAAATTACATGCAGTATATAGCATCACACATTCTGAAACATAACTGCCAAAGGTAACTCTCAAGAGCGATGTACAGTTTGGTTAAGAATGGTCATGATAGGCACTCAATGAATGTTCAGAGCGCACAATGGTTTTGCCATATGCATTGAGCGTGGTTTACAGTCATAAGCATATGCAAATCATCAAATCAGACAGACAATAGACATGGTTAGAATGTTTCACTGCGGTAGACATGACAGGTTTTGAGCGGCAGTTTTAGAGTCACTGTACCGAAGTCCTGTCTTCTTTTTACATTTTCTCAAGAAAATACTCGGCCATTCGTCTCTCTCTCACTTCATCAGGTTTACACATAACATATTAAATGATTTAGGTACCTGGAGTGCAGATGACCACCTCCCAAAGAATGCTTTTGGGCAAATTTTACCACTGCATCTTGAACACGTCCTTACGGGATGGAATCAAGGCTTCGACTGGCGGGCTAATTATGTATTAAGGAGCGTTACCAGCCCAAGGGTTACCCAATGAAATTGAGACCCCACCATTCATCTACCCTCTCTCGATCTAGAATCTACGATTCTATTTTTAGTTAGGGTATCACGACGGCTTACGTGGTTAACTACTGAGTATTGAGAAATGTAAATGGACTGGGGATGCGAACGTCTGAAGACATCATGCCACATAGCCTCCCCATAAAACTGTCATGGATACAATGACTGATAGGTCAGGCGTTCACAGTTCCCAGATCCTTTAAGTGGTGTCATCATTTACTCATCTCCCATTACTTCAACAAGAGCTGTGCATATGGAACCAATTGATTTTTCCTTTAAAAAAAAATCTGCTCCAATATTCATCCATCAGTCATGAATTTGGTGGCATCTGCAAAGACCATGAAGTTAGTCCTGCATGAAGTTCCATTTAGTCACTGGAAGTATGAAGAGTTATGACCACACTTATCAGTGAACTGCTCTCCAACTCATTTCTGACAATGCTCCACAGTCAATCTCCATGCTATTTTTCCTGTCCATGATGAATGATCTCTCAGAGTCACACACTTTCAAAGCATGAGTACCATTGAGATTCATTATGAGAAGTAATGGCTTTGCAATTAAACCAACTTCTGTATGTCTGATGAGAGTGGTATAATTCCATATGTCTCTCACTTTTCATCTTTATCAGAACTTCATTCTTCCTCTCGCCTCTGGAAAATGATAATCCTGTGAGAGTGTATTTAACTGAACACTTTCTCCAACAGTAATCTTGGCATTTGGAACTGGGTTAAAATTTTTGATCATCACCGGAGCAAAAACAATCACTTCCGGGTGAACTGTATAGCAGCCGCTGCAGAACTTAAGACTAAAATCTACTAAGTGCAGATTTGGTTAGCGTTGGACACAGGGTCTACCTTTCCAATAAGCCTCTTGTGTTTGCAGATGGTAGCAATTTCCCATTATATTTCCTTGACTTATTTCTGTAGTCTTACCATAGATTTAGAGGTGCTTGTCGGTTGAGATTCTCTCATTCCGTTATGCCTCTATTTTGATGTGTTGTGAGAAGTGACAGCATTTTCTCTCCTTAGTTGTTAATTAAGCTGTTTCCAACGCAGCAACTGAGTTTGTAGATGCAGTTAGACTAACATCTACTACAACTAATATAGAATTCCAACTAGTTGTCTTCAGCCATGCTTGAGCTAAATGCTTTTGAGTGGCTGGAGTATCCGTTCTTTTTCTCCCACATGAGCAAAACGTTTACTTTTGGCGAATAAGGCGTTTCTTCTCAGCCATAGAGAAGTCCGTCATTATCACAGCCACCTTTGAAGGTGTGTGATTATGTGGGTTAGCTTCTTAGTTACCAATATTGACTGGAATTATTTTTGAAGCAATTTTACTGACTTTGAGGATAGGACTGGCCAGGTCTTGTGAATATACCTCGCATTTCAGTAATAATATAAGATTCCCCTGCGGAATGCATGGTTCTTATTATATAAAGAGTCGACTGCTGGAGTGCAGGGATCTTTATCTTGAAAGGAGTCAGCTGTTTGAAACTGATCTTTCGTTAGTCCACTTTCGCAGACATTGTGTATAGAGTGTCACTGCTGGAGTTGCAGTGAGCTCTACCATATAAGAGTTAACTGTTTGGAGACAGTAATCCTTATTTACATGCCCACCTTCTTCCGGCAGAAAGGTCTTCCCAATTGAGAATGAAAAAGGGGAATGACATCAGCTGTACTCAACTTTGTCCGTCCTTTAATCTCCACCATTTCAGGCAGAAATGCTTTCTCAACTGAGGATGAATTGACGGCAGACGTCGGAGACGGATCCTGTTTTATCTCTTCATGAAATTTTTCAGGTTGTCCACGTTATGCTCCTAGTCGTATGATACGCCAATGACATCAGGTTGGTTATCCATCGTTTCCTGGACACATACTTTTGCTTACGCTCTCCACTTCCATATGAATGGCTAGGGGTCCAGTTATTTTGATGGCCTTCCTGGAGATTCAATGAGTTAACTCCTAGTGACTTGGATCCTAGTACACCAGAGATCACACCATCGAACAATAGACTAATGTCTTATAGACACCAGATTGTGGTCGGGTCATGAGTGACTGACCATGACATCAGGTAGAATCTTCCCTTCATCTCGTCCATTACGTATCAAGTACGCTTAATAATACCATTAAATCAGGAATGGCAAGTGACGGAGTTGATAAGGATGTTTTCTCCTGGAGATTCAATTGTGCTCACGCGCAGTAGCTTGATCAGGGCCACTGACAGGGTCACACAACTGAAGAATAAACCCAGATGTCGAATCGACACTGGACTATAGCCGGTACGAATACTGACTATACTGAGAGAGATGGTTAGTGAGGTGTCTTAATGGTTGCCCAAGTTTTCCATCATGGTTCACACTCTCTGCTCTCAGTGTTGCCAACATGTTATGGGGACTGAGGAACTGAGTACCCACTATATGATGTGATGCAGTGATATTAAAATGTAAATACACTAATTCCCCTTTCTCCCATGCTAGCCAATAAGTTAGAAAATGGAGTAGGCCCCCTATTTATTCCCTGGATCGAGTGTCTTAATTTATCTCAAGAAAAATCAAATTTATCCTGAAATTAGCTGTCTATGTTATTTAAAAATAATTTGTGTCTTCTGGTTCTCAGGTACCTTTGATACTCATAGTGAACACAGTATGCACAAAATTAAACAACATCATTGACAGTCCATTACATCAGCCCATCTTGAAACACAACATTATCATGGGTATAGCACACATGTTGACCCATAAGATAATTAACATTTTTGTTCAACTACATTGTACAATGTGACATTTGTGAACAGTGATACATGCAATATTACCACCATTAATGAAACAACCACCACCCGAGATTTACTTGTGGGTTTAAACATCTGGACCTTTTGTCCACATTTATGTGACGAGATCCATTAACCACATCATAAAACTCTAAGCAATAGGTTTAATTTTGCGAGAGGTTACTCCCTGATTCTAATACAAACATAGATATCCTCCACAGGAGTCCCAGACAAGGTATACCCATAGTTTACATCCTGAGTCATCAGACCTCATTATGTGAATCCCATAAAAGGTATTCCCAGGGTTCAATTAGTGCATAGAGCACTCAATATGTGATTACCTTGAGGGTGTTCCCAGGGTTCTAATTGCCTATATTAGTCCACAATATGTGATCCCCTTTTGCAGGTTATTCCCAGGGTCCAGTCGCGGATACAGGTCCACAACATGTGATCTCTTTTAGGGGTGTTCCCGGGGTTCAATCGCGGATATGAGGCCCCAACATGTGATCACCTTTAGGGGTGTTCCCGGGGTTCAATCGCGGATACGAGCCCCCAACATGTGAGGTTTTTTTGTGGGTTTATAGAGAATTACAGAAGTTCCAATGAGTGAAGTTCTATAAAGTATATCTCTCTATAAAAGATACAGGTTAGTAACAGCAAGTGTTGTCTAGAGGTATTGATATTTATTCTCGCATAACCCTTGTAGAGAAACCATTCAGAATTTTGGCTCATCGAGTACCCCCCACTGTGAGAAATTAGACCCAAGTTAAGTTCTACACAGAATTATTTATAGATGATTTCTCTTCTAGGCCATATATATATATATATATAGATCTTGGCAGTTAGCCACAGTAACCAATGAAAGCAGTTCTCTCATCTTCCAGCTGACTGTGCTCTGATCGCCAACCTCATTTTTGATCTCATTACATCTTTCAAGTGACACAAGACACTTGGACAAATGATCACATTGACAATTGTACCATTGTAGTGAACATAAACAACAACAACTGTATTTTACACTGGTTGAACAAGACAACATGAGAAGATCTTGACAACAGTTGGACAAACATTCACAAAGAATGATCACACCAACAGGTTAGACAAGTCATACATCATGGAAGATACTTGACAACAACCACACAGACTTTCACAATCTCTGTAACCAACCACAACAGTAGAGTCACAGTCACCATGAAGATGCTTGACACCAGTTGGACATTTCTTTCTCAACAATGTACAAGACAATCACAGAGACATGTATCTCAAAAACTGTTCTCTTACTACTAATCTTTTATTAATGTTTGATGAGGTCAAGTGAAGACTCAGGCCTCATATTCTGCCAACAATTTACATCTCAAATATAAGTTTATATGCAAATTATAGTGACATTATCTATGAAAACCCAAACACCTCACTCAATATCCCCACAGAAACATTAATCTAAATACACCCTCCTCCTTCACATCTCTACACCATAAGTTATCCTACACCACACTTTAGACTTAAATCCTTTCTTCGACTGTTAATGAGGGAAACACAAGATAAGCCATAAATTGGGGCAAGCATAGGGACGTTCTGCTCCACTGGTCTGTTTCATCCTTTTAGCACCTATGATGGTGTTGGACAGCTCAGGTTACAGTTCTCCCCATGATGGTTTTCCAATTCAGGCTATTCCCTGCTGTCACAATCTTGAAAGAAATTTTAAAGCTCTATCTTTTCACTGGTGAGTTCATGAAGTTGACACTTAGGACTGTTATTTTACTTTTCCAGTAGAGGAAGATCTAAAAAGAAACAATATGTCCCAGCATTCTTCTTTCTGTCTATCTCACCTAAATTTGACTGTTCATGAAGTTGACACTCAAGACTGTTCTTTTACTTTTCCAGTGGAGGAAGATCTAAAAAGAAACAATATGTCCCAGCTGTCTTTCTTCACAGTCTATCACTCCTAAGATTTCTGATGGAACTGAATCACCACACCGACTTAACACCAATCCATTTTGTGAATTTGCTCTATTTATTAACTTCTGCTCCTTCAGCTTTCAGCCATTATTAATATTAAGCTGTGATAGGGTCAGCTCCAAGTGCACCTTTAATGTCCACTCTTAGCCAGTAGTGACATGCTGAAAACCAGGTAATCTCTCCTCTTAAGGTTTCTTCTTGAATTTATCTTGAAGATATAGCCTGGAGCTTTTACAAAATTGGAGAGTATCCCTGTCTTAGGCTTTTAAGAAAGACTTTTCTTCAGTGCCATCTGTATAGGCCAGAATTAGTGGATTCAGGCTGAATCTTTACAACCTGTTGTTCATTTTGGTCTTTTTGGAGTCTGACTTTTCAGCTGGAGTTGAAGCTAGAGCTCAGGACTTCCCTAGAGTTGTCCTGGTAATTGAAAGGCCTCCTCCATCTTCCTCATTCTCTGTTAATAAAGAAAGGCACAACATGTGTTTTACATCTATTGAACCATTGTCACAGTTATACAGTACTATCACAGATTCAGAGAGGAATGGGAGGGGGAAAAGGAGTGTGATATTCGAACACCCGCCTCTCACTGATGATGAAGTGCAATTTTAATTGGGGGTTTGGGGTGATATCCTTTCTCCAGGTTCATCCCCAAAACCGTGAAGTCATAGGCACATACTCCTAATCAGAGGCAGCTTCACACAATTATCTTGTAAATTCTCACAATGAGTAGATCACAGGGACCGGTGTACCATGAGAACAGACAGTGTGATTAAGCACCAAGAAGTAGGCATTGTATGGCAGAAATCATGCACTAGAATTGCCTTCACATATGGAATACACATAATGAAAGAAAACATGAATTTTCCCTGACAAATAGCATGAGCCTTCCCATGTATTCATCTGACAGACACTGTAGGTTAATTTCCACAGTGCAATGCAGTCCTGCAAACATGGATATAATAAGTGTCTTTACTTTTACAAATATGAGAAGTTAATTATATAATTACCATCTCATTCATTCAAACATTCTCAGCCATTATAAGGGAGAAATTACATGCAGTATATAGCATCACACATTCTGAAACATAACTGCCAAAGGTAACTCTCAAGAGCGATGTACAGTTTGGTTAAGAATGGTCATGATAGGCACTCAATGAATGTTCAGAGCGCACAATGGTTTTGCCATATGCATTGAGCGTGGTTTACAGTCATAAGCATATGCAAATCATCAAATCAGACAGACAATAGACATGGTTAGAATGTTTCACTGCGGTAGACATGACAGGTTTTGAGCGGCAGTTTTAGAGTCACTGTACCGAAGTCCTGTCTTCTTTTTACATTTTCTCAAGAAAATACTCGGCCATTCGTCTCTCTCTCACTTCATCAGGTTTACACATAACATATTAAATGATTTAGGTACCTGGAGTGCAGATGACCACCTCCCAAAGAATGCTTTTGGGCAAATTTTACCACTGCATCTTGAACACGTCCTTACGGGATGGAATCAAGGCTTCGACTGGCGGGCTAATTATGTATTAAGGAGCGTTACCAGCCCAAGGGTTACCCAATGAAATTGAGACCCCACCATTCATCTACCCTCTCTCGATCTAGAA
The DNA here is from genome assembly GCA_963921405.1 of Cepaea hortensis. NCBI lineage: Eukaryota > Metazoa > Mollusca > Gastropoda > Stylommatophora > Helicidae > Cepaea > Cepaea hortensis. The sequence continues at coordinate 18,094,715 of OY992887.1, read as the reverse complement.
TCTACGATTCTATTTTTAGTTAGGGTATCACGACGGCTTACGTGGTTAACTACTGAGTATTGAGAAATGTAAATGGACTGGGGATGCGAACGTCTGAAGACATCATGCCACAATCATCATCATCATCATCATCATCATCATCATCATCATCATCATCATCATCATCATCATCATCATCATCATCATCATCATCATCATCATCATCATAAGCAGCCTTGTCAGCTGGCATGGGAAATCATGATTCTCCACAAACTTCTACGGCATGGATGAATTCGTTTTTGACTCCATTCCGAGCCATGATACAAGACTCAAGCCTTTTCTCACGCTGTCTTCCGTCATCTCTCTTTCCACATATCTTTCCGGTTGTCACATGTTCCAGTTTTTGTCTTCTCATAATGTGGCCATAAAATTATGGCTGCTTCTTTCTGATGTTTGTGGTAAGCTGTCTTTGCGACATAGCTTCCTACAAAATGTCCAGATTGCTCATTTGGACTGTCCAATCAATTTTCAGCAGCTAAATTATATACTGAGTTTCTGTTTTTCTTTACAAAAAACACAACAACAACTTCATAACGGAAAAGTTATAGGTTTAGTGATATGACTTAAGAAGATAATGTTGTGTTTTTGCTGTTTCATCAACGGGAAGTTTGCTTTGATAATACCAGTAAATTAGTTGCTATTTAGTTAACGGGATTAATATGTATTGTTTAGTTCAGACAACTTGTCTTCTCCATATCGAAGGTTAGATAAAAATAGATTTTCAGCATTATATGTCTCTCGTCATAATTACACAAACTAACATACTCTTGTGATATTCTTGTTTTAAACCATTTCCTCGCTCTTCCACGCTTGTATTTCATTTTTCATTCAGCAGGGTATTATGTTTGTTTCATGCGTGCGCATTTATGTAGTTGATAGGACGCTACGCTGATAAAATGTAATTAACACTGCCGGAATAGGGTTCAACGCATGCGTTCGTCGTCTGCTAGCAGAGGACAAGACCGGCCACCTATATCTCCGTGTCTTCAGGGCCACACAATGTGATAGACTATTCCATAACCGACTCATGGCAGGCTCCTGCTTCGGGAAAAAAAATTAAGAAGATTGTGTCTTTTTATTTATTTCGTGCAGTAATTCCATTTTCATTCCGAGTTTGTTAAAGACTTTTCTTTATTTGTCCTTTGTGTTGCCCATGGCCTGTGTTTCATGTTTTTGGCTATAGCAAGCTAATTATGTTACTCCTGATCGAATTCCCTTCGAAGTGGATATCTTTTTTGTGGTTTTCATTGACCTTCTTCTGAGAATGACCCAGCCCAAAGTGAGTAACTGAAATGTTTTTGGAAGTAAAGATGGCCGCTGTAATATTGTATTTAAATTCACAAAGAGAATACATTGTTTTGAATTACACACAATATGTAGACTTATTCGACGAACAATAATGAATTACTAAAATATATCGAAGGATTGTCGATTAGTCGATTCCATCAGTTAATAAGTAAATACAGGGTGTTTGTAAAGTCTCACTACACTTTGTATGTAGAACAATTTTGAAAAGCTTAAGTACATGACGCCATAAAAATGTGCTTAAAAATTCATTAAATTAGTTACAATAGTCACTGCTATGGTCTAACGGTGTTTTGGGGAAGATGGAAAGTACCAATGAAGTATTCATTCAACACATCTCTAGCCGTAATGTGAGGAGGAGGTTGTTTATCAGGAAATATTGCTATACATCTTTGAACAACTGTCAGAGTCCTAACTATTGGCTCCGTCTAGTTCACTGGACTTAGACAGGCAAATTACAACATCTACGTAACATACACTAATAACACATGAATGCAATTAGAAGCTGGCAGGAGCTATCTCCTGAACAATCATTTATTACAATATATTACAGGTTAACAACATGGTCGCACTTCGCGCTCAAACAATCGTTCAACACCAACAATCACGCGCTAGCTCACAATGGCGATCTTTACACTGTCGCCCGCACGATCATTCACAATCACAACTTCACATCATCCCGCACATATCACAGTTCGTACATTCCTCGAATATCAATACACAACGTTCATCTCCATCTATCAGTTACAACACTATCGTTCTATCGTTCTATCGCTCTCTAGATCTCCATACGTCCGTCTCTATTCGCTGCCTCACACACACTGCCTCTCTCCTCGTTGACCTTCCCACATCACGTGGCTCTGTTCACGGGCTTCTTGCCTGACCGTCCGCTAGCCAAGCCGTGGTGTCTCTTATTGCCCCTTGACCTCAGCTATGCTTACACTGACTCTCGCTTACATACCGGCACTTACATTCTTCCTTACACATGTCATATAAGACCATGACACAACCATCCGTGTGTATCGAACGCAATTTCGAAACACTTGTTCAACCATACAGATTCTTTCTTCTGTTGATAAAACCATTCTGCTTGGAGTGCAAAGAATTACTCCAGCAGACGACAGCCATTCGCAGCATATTGCTTCACGATGAACTGTGGAGCACATTTTGTGATGACATCATGTTCTTCATTATTCACAGTTGTTCTACATACAAAGTGTAGTGCGACTTTATTCGGTGGAAGGACTTTCTGTTAGATGTTTGACATCCATAGATATAACGCTCTACACATTAACGCAATCTCAGCGACGATTGCCCATAAATATGGGGCTAGCACCCATGGGGTAAAACAGGATCCGTGACGTTTTATATGTGAGGGTCTGTTTGTGTGAGTCTGTATATGTTGGTCTGTATGTGTGGGTCTGTATGTGTGGGTCTCTATGTGGGAGTCTGTATGTGTGGGTCTGTACGTTGAAATACATGGTGATTATAAGTAGATTGTAAGGTTATCTATCGGAAGAATCACACACAGTAGCAATGTACCCATCCAATATAAGCGTGCGTTGGTCTTATTTAATCGAACTAGGAAGATTTGCTCCGACGACACTCTAAAGGAAGAACTAGATATCCTTCACCAGATCTAATGGATATCCAATCGGTTTCATCAAGCGTCACTGGCAGCCACTCAGACCTACCTCCACAGAATCAGTCGTTCATAAAAACCAAGCTTTTTTTCAGCTGACCTTTCGAGGAGACGATGTAATGAAACGAAAACACGATCGACTTAACACAGTGGTAAACGAAGAATTCATTGCTGATGAACCAATGATCAGATATAAAGCCAGATACTCCATTTGTGAAAGAACCACTGTCTCCGTACACCAAATCAAACTGCATTTATCAAATCCAGTGTGAGTGCCAAGCGACTTACATTGGTAGAACGGAATGGCAGTTAGATAATCGAGTAGCCGAACATATACCAGTGTGTGTGGAAAAGAGAGTTTGTCACAAAGGAGAATTTCTTTAATTGCGGATAGAACAATTCACGATGCTTTAGTGGTCATAGTCGAGAAAATGCACTCATCTTCAACTCTTAATTAGGGGGCTGCATGGTCTCGAGGTATGGTGTCCGCCTCGAGTGCTGGAGGTCTCGGGTTCATGCCCCGGTAATGACCGGGATTTTTTCTCGGACTTCTAGTAATAAAATTTCCCCTGGTCTCTGGGTAGTGAGATCGGACGCCCATGTGTATTGTTGCACACGTAATAAATCCCTTGGCAGTTGTAAATCGAAAAAGAGTAGCTTAACGGCGCTGCCCGGGCAAAATTTCGAGTTAAAAATCTACCCAAACTATTTAAGGATCCTCGCCGGTCTACGGAGTTCGTGCACTGAGCTGAGTTTCTCCAGATTCAGATTTGAGTTAGGAGGAGAACGGAGCACTTATGGGTTGCACCCGTGTGCGGTGATGTTGATCCTACGACTAAACTAACTAAACTAAACTCTTAATTAAAGTCATCTTTCCTCCATCTTGGTTCCTCTTCTTCTTCTTCAGCCTCAATTCCAGGGATGTGAATGACGTTTACTTTTTGCAGCCTCGTAATTAAGAAATCAATATGCGCGCACTTGACCTGGATTGTTTCCAGGTTTACTTCCTCTAGAGGCCTGTCTGCCAGCTCGCTTTTCAAGGGTTCGAACTCGCAAGGACAAGGAGCTTTAAACATTGACCTGGGATTCACGGTTGAATCAGCCTGCAGACGGTTCCAAGGAATGTCTCTGGAAATAAAGGCGGGTTTCCATCTGTGTATTCAAATATACGCCAGCACCAGATACACAATGTGCCTTAAGCCGTCTAAACAAGTTCAGTAGTTATGTAGTAGACATAGTAGTAATGGTAGCAGTAGTAGTAGTAGTAGTAGTAGCAGTAGTAGTAGTAGTAGTAGTAGTAGTAGTAGTAGTAGTAGTAGTAGTAGTAGTAGTAGTAGTAGTAGTATGAACAGTTCAGTTGTGACAGTAGAATGAGTAGTAGTAGTATCATCTTCATGTATGTAATCTTTCTCAAACATTTATCGCCTATAACATCCACCTCCAGATAACACAACAATACGACAGGATATCCAGTTGGTTGTGACAGGCGTGACCAATGTCAGGTAATGCGTCACCAGTGAAAATAATTCACATGTCGAAATGTTGCCAGCAAAACACACAGGTTGCATAATAAGATGGGGGAGGATAAATAACTAGGAAATCCAGGGCCGGGGCGTGCTATCATACAGAGATGCGGCCGCATCAGGTGGTACCGAAAAGGGGCGGCATAAGCAGCGAAATCAAAACAGTTTGAATCATTCAATAATTACAAATCTTTAAGGGGCGGCATTTCGAAAAGAAAAACATTTAAGGGGCGACATTTCGAAGACTTGAATCATACTGAGAAAATGTACCACACGGTCCTGAGGAAATCAATGCACTCAATACAAATAAGGGGAGAGGGGTACAATTGTAAATAAGATAACACACGATATCAGAGATATGCAGCGTTGTCGCCATCTCTAGGGGAAGTGAGAGTTGGATTACCTGTCTATCGCTGCAAGGGGAGTAGGTTCTAATCTGTGAAATGCAAAGGTATTCTTAATTTAATGTAAGCAAAACACATAACGTGTCAACTCCGAGGGTAAGTTTACTTGAATCACGACCTTCAACCTCACCCGGCCCCTCCCCTATAGATCCCATAACTTGTAATGCTTACTCTTGTGTGTTGTTTTGTATTTATTCAACTCATTCATCTCATCTTGTACCTCTTGTACCTTGCGGTGTCGAGGTGAAGCATGTTATCGAGATTTCGATGGACTGTTATTCCCTCTGCCCATCGTTTACATGGTCGGTCTGTTCTTCTGGTTCCATTTGGTCTGTACATTATTGCTTGTTGTGGTATAGTGTCAGTTGGTAGTCTAGTTATATGGCCGAACCATTTAAATTGATGTTTTCTAATGAACTCAAGCGCTAATATAATCCCTACTTTAGTCCTGATGTCTTCATTTCTGATTTTCCCTCTACTTGATACGTTGAGTATTCTTCTCAGGAATCTCATTTCCGTCGTTGTAACTGTTCTATTCTCTCTTTTTTATTTTGGTTATTGCCCAGTTTTGGCATTGGTAGCATAGAATTGGTAGGGAGAGTTTGTCTTACAGTGCATTTATAGTATCTACTGATACGTGTTTGTTCTTTAGTATTGGTGCCATTTGTCCAATCAGTTGGTTTGCCTTATTGCATCTATTTTCGATCTCGTCTTTTGATTTGCCATTTGATATTATACTTTCCAAGTACTTAAAGTTCTTTACTTGTTCCAAGGGTTTTTCATTTAGATGTATCTTTGTTATTGCTTATTCTTTGGTTACAGTCATTATCTCTATTTTACTGATGCTAATTTTCATATTAAGTTTCTTACACACTTCGTTTAAACTATTTATGTGGACGTGTAATTCTGCTTCTGATTATACAATTACCGATTGATCGTCCTCAGATATGTGTTCTTTAATGGTGTAATTTACCATTGATTCTTCGTATTTGTTCTGTTCTTCATGCGTTGTTGTTACGGTCTCTATATTGCTGGTTTCTTTACATATACTGTTTATATAGGTTACTAACAAGAAGGGGGACAGGACACACCCTTGTGGTACTCGGGATCTTATGGTGAAGGGTTCTGGGTGTCTTCCGTTTGTTCTTACCGTACATTCATTGTTGTTATGTAAGCTTTTACATAAGTTTACAGAAGTGTATTTACTCCAAAACGTTTAAGGATTTCTCACAGTTATTTCTATCCACTTAATCACATGATTTTTATTGGTCGAAAAAGGCTAAGCAGAATGTTTAATTAAATTCGACAGACTTTTCTATTAGTTGTCTAAGAACAAAGATGGCATCTATGCATCTTTTGTTTTTTCCTAAATCCAAGTTGTGTTTCGCTTAGATGTGATTCTACTGTAGGTCGTAATCTTTTCTCAGGAATTTTGCAAAATATCTTTCTAATATGACTCAACTCGCATGACAAATTTCTAGACAGGGTTTTCAGTGCAAAGAATATTATGAAGGTTTTGTGCGCATATTACTCAGGGGAAATGTTGGTTTGTATTTGATCATGTATCTTAAAAGTTAATTGTATACCTTTTACGCGATATTGCAGTCAACCCCATCATTGATTGGCTACTTCTAAGTTATCGGCTCCGTGGCAAAGAGGCAACGAATGCAATTAGTAATCCCACATATCGCGTTCGAAACACATTGAGGGCGATTTGGAAGCAGACCATCTTGCGTTGGTTTAGATACAGTGGTATAGGTGCCAGTCGTTCAGAAAGCCATGGCAAACTACTAAACGTAAACTTGTCCAGTAATCATAAACAGCCAAAAAATGCTAGGAAAGGATTTAGTGGCCAATCTCCCCCTCACTTTGGCAAGCGACGAGCTCAGGTGTCTAATCCGCGTCCGACTGTGCTCATAACATTACCAGCGCAGTTCTCTATGCACTTCGCCAACATGAGAGATGTAAATGATGACAGACAACTACTGTACTGCAATGTTATGATCTCAAAGAAAGATGTACACAGAGAGTAAAGTCGGGGATGGTGCAGACGAACGATACCATCGGGTAGATTACCCCAGGCAAGCAGATATCCGGAGGGCTGGTATTGATTGACAGCAACAGGTGCAGGAGCGATCTCCGCCAGATTATCACAACATCGGACAAAGAATGTAGAGAAAAAGCGGGAACTTCCCCGCTCACGGGCCGTGTAAGGCCTGTTAATTCATTAGGTCTGGCCCTGCCATGGCAACTGCAGGCGAGACTCTAAATTCAATAACACTAGAAGCTTTTTTCATAGTAACAGACTGACGTGAGCAGTTCTTTTCAAAAATCACCCTCGCAAGGAGTCGACTGCGCTCCAGATTGACCGAAGCAAACCGGGAAAAGCAGTTTCGAGTAGCAACATCACCAAAACCAGCTAGCATCGCACGCCTCATCAAAGGTAAATAGTTCCAGCCATCACATTGTGGGAGACCCCCCAAAAAGGTCGTATGTCATATACAGGACTTTGCAATTACCATAGTCCTACTGGTTGATTGTAATTTACTAGGCAATTTTACGGTTGGTAGTTTGCCAATGCTTTCTGAACGAGAAGTCAACATCTAAGTGCAAATGACTGGTGTGTGGAATGAACCCACTACCTCGGTCATCAGAAAAAAAATGTAAGGTCGAGCACGCTAAATCTTTCGGCCACGTCGACCTTACAATTAGAGTGACGGTTGGATCTTTCTGCCGACATCCAGTTCAGTGCGACATAGATTAGAACGGGGTTTCCCGTCATTGTGGGCACGTCGGCTAAGTCAATAGCCAGCTCCGCTGGTAAGATAATGAGCTCGGTTGGACGTCGGTCCCATGATTTGGCTCGTCGCTAGTCAAAGTGAGGGGGAGATTGGCCGCCTACTCCTCCCTGTTCTCAGGCCTGCACAATGTGCTGGCGCTATCTCACCACAGATTTATAGCAGGAAATTGCTTCAGGGCACATTTTGTTTAGCTGCAGGCGATCTGGAAGCAGACCGCCTTGGTTGGTTTTCATACAGTGGCATGACCGTCGGTCGTTCAGAAAGCACTGGCAAACTACTGAATATAAACTTGCCTAGTAAATTGTAGCATAATTGCTAACCACCATTATTCAGTTGACAAGCCTTCAAGCCAAGAAGAGGAAACAATATAAAACAATTGACTACACAACCGCAAACTGAAACTAGGACTTAAAACTTAACATCGAAACTGGAACTACATAAGTGACAGATGACGTGGATTCTTGGAAAGATTTCATCAGCCAAGGCTTAAAAAACCATTGGGTAGGAGGAGACATGTGACACCGCTTTCGCGCCAACGCCTGTTTAGCATATGTTAATATTTCATCAGAATATGGTAAGCCCGCACTTTTTCTGCAACCAGCCTGATGAACAGACGTGGAAAGCTGGTGTGACCAAATTTTCAAACATGGGACTGCAGAGTGTCTAGATCCGAGTTAAGCTTGTAACTCCCGAGATTAGACTAAGAACCCGATGTATCAGGTATCAGGTAATGGTATCCAGTGTTTGTAATGTCAATTGAAATGTATTATTATTAATTAAAACCTCTGAAATGTAAAAATGCTCGACTGTAGATTCTGACGACGCAGAGCCGTTCCCGGGCAAACTGACACTCTAATACTCTCTTTGATGAAACTGCAGTCTCTGATATTCTTAAAGATAATTATTAACTTTAAGAAGTGCATTATCCTACTCCATTCTATTCTGAACAACTGTACGAAGTGATGATTCTAAAGCAATCTTGTGCATTTCAGCAGAAACACTGATAAAAAATGCTATCACTATCTACAGCTAAAATGACAGTTCGTGTACTAGAATAAGTGCCTTGTTTTAAAACACACTTATCTATGTCTATTTTCAATTTAGAAAGTTGAAAGAGAAATCAAATCTTCCATTTCTGCTTCATCTATTGAGGAAATAGGGTTTAATGGAATAAATATTTATATTTATGTCAAATTTAATTAGATAAGGGCACACATGAATTGCATTACATGAGAAAGTTGTGCTTCGCGGAACACCATCACGCGAAGTGAACTTAACTCATTAATCAACATAACTTAAAAAAACAACACTCAACACCACAACAACAACAGATAATGGGAGAGAGTTATTAGACACAGAAGAAGAAGAAGAAGAAGAAGAAGTTAATTGGGAAAACACAGAGAATTATTTATACACACTATAAACACCATTGAGTGGAAGAAATGTTATAAATGTATGTCATTTATTTACATGCATCTTGACACATTCTCACTCTTGACACTGTCTTACTGTACACGTTCACTGACCCCAGGTCAAATGAGAACTTACATACAGCAGGAACCAGTTGATACAAGGTGTACACATTGTGATAAACTCTGACCACCCCAAATTAACCCAACACTAGATTAGAGAAAAAAGGAGGGGAGGGGAACTAGTTCCTACTTCAGGAATTTAGATTTCTTCCGACCTACTTATAGAATATTGTATTGGGAATATTGTATATATTTATGTGAATTTTAAACAGTGATCTTGGTGGCTACCAACAACCACCCAACACATCAGCAAACTAACCACCCAAATCAGACCTGAAAGAGGGAAGCCGAGAGAAAGAGATGAACCACAAGTGAGATGGAAGATGACTTGGCCATGAGCAGAGTATGGGGAGGCCTTCAGTGGAGCTATACGGGCAGACCTGAAGTGGATCCATCAGTCAATGGACCCTGGCTTACTTAATATCCCAGTCACCAGGTTACCTTTCTAATTGGTACACACCACACCCAATTTCAGGAAACTGATATTTAATTGTTGATTCATCATCTTCACACTTAACATGTACAACATCAAAATGTTTACTATGTTTTCACACTTGTTGACCTCTCATGTATTGATGCTTGTTTATTGATGGTCTGTGATAATGGTCCAATATACAACTTTTCTAATATATCTTGTGTAAATCACAATAGAGATGTGTGTACTGGCCAGAAGGCTCAGGCCCAGTCAATAAATGATTAACATGAATTGATCTTCTGTTAATTTATCAGTTCAAACCTATCTGTGATGCACCAGCTTCTTTGTACATCATGTTGTCAGGATCTAATGTGATTGATTATGTGTTTGATTGTTTAAAAACAAATTAACTCTTCATGACTTACTGAATGGGGAAATAAAAAGACCCTTGGTCTATCAGCTGCTCAACATCCAGGTTTTCTTAACATAAATCAGGCTGAGAGAATTCTCCAAGCTTTCCTCAGATTTGATAACAAGAAAAAAAGGGGGCTCCAGAGCTATAAGAATCTTTGGAGAAGGGGCAGATTCCCAGTTAGTAATTACCATTCTCACCAGGGCCATAATCTATATCTCCTAGACTACTTAATAGAACGAGGCCTGCAGATAACTCAAGGTTCATATTCTGGGGTTATTGAAGATAGAAGAGGAGGGGGCCCAACTTCTTTTGTTAGAAATGGGGCATGCACCAAAGTGATCTCCTACTCCCTTCAGAATATATGACATAAATCATCATCATCATTTTGTCCCGTGTCGATAAGCGTGGGCGGTCATGTTTCGCCATCTCACTCGATGATAACCAGACTCGTGGGTCAGCTGTTTTCTTTTCTTGGCCATGCCAGATGTTCAAGCCATGCAGATATTTACTCCTATGCCTTCCCTTGGTTCTTTTCCCCTAAATTTTTCCATTTCTCACCAAGTTCTCTAGTTTATTTCATCTCATAACGTCTTCTGTAAAATTACGAAACATGATTATCTTGGCATCTGTAAATCACAAACTGCAAAAAATTGCTGGGGTTAACGGCGAGTCCTGTAAAGAATATGCAATTAACTTTTTTTTTTGCTCCGTCCTACGCCAATCCCTAATGCAAGCTTTCAAGCTATAATTCACTTCATGCATGAATCTCTTTCAACGCTACTTCAGTTCAGCATCAACACAAATCAACACTATTCTACTACATACGAGTATTTTGAAAATCTCAGGGAAAATCCAATGAAAACATGAATAGAATTACACACAGATGAATAAGTGGTTTAATAATGTTGGGACATACCACAGCGTGTGTTCTCCACTCTTACCCGGGAACATAATGACGCGAGGATCTGTAATGGGGATAGTTAGAGGACTCATTCATGCCATTGGTGGAATGGAAAATTTTCCTCCTTCCCACATCATCATCATCATCATCATCATCATCATCATCATCATCATCATCATCATCATCATCATCATCATCATCATCATCATCATCATCATCATCATCATCATCATCATCATCATCATCATCATCATCATCATGATCATGATCATCATCATCATCATCATCATCTTCCACTTTTCTTGTAAAGCGTCGTGGGAAGGAATAATTGACGTTCAAACTCCCAGTAGGTGGCACAGTATAGTGTCATTCCATGTGATTATATTACGTCTTTGATGTCGTCAATCCATTTTATTCTCAGGTGCCCTCTAGCCACCGTAGCAAATCTCTTTTCTTGTAGCGCCAGTGCTAACGACTGATGGTGTTACATTATAACGAGATGGCCCAACCATTTGATCTTCTGTCTTTCAGTATTCCAGAGCACAATGGATTTGCTTTCCATGGATACCAATAAATTGTATTATTATCTTCGCTGGTGATATTTTTATTAATATGAATATTTCTTTGATCACCGTGGGTGGTTTTCTGCGTCCAGTTTCCTCATATAACATCTTTCAAATGGATTTATGTGATCACCGTGGGTGGTTTTCTGCGTCTAGTTTCCTCATATAACATCTTTCAAATGGATTTATGTGATCACCGTGGGTGGTTTTCTGCGTCCAGTTTTCTCATATAACATCTTTCAAATGGATTTATGTGATCATCGTGAGTGGTTTTCTGCGTCTAGATTCCTCATGTAACATCACTCTTTTAAATAGATTTCTTTTTAGCTGATTCAGTGCTGAAGAATAATATGTCGCCACATGTGACCTTCCATTTAGACAGAAGGGCGATATATCGCCATACTAGAGTCGTCGTGTTATTTGTTTTATTTCGTGGCATGTTCCGCAGTTGTAATGTCCAGTGAAAGGAACTCTACATTACAATACTTGTTTATTTCATTGTGTACCATGGCTGGTACAAACCAACTTTTTGTTTGCATCAATTGAACAGATGATAGGTATAGGCGTGATAGAGAAAGAAACACAACGAATATGTCTTAAGTTATTATAATTGTTAGTTTACGTTGTGTTTTTATTAAGGCTGAGTGATGCTAAATATTGCACCTGGTTAATTTCTCTTAAGTCAGGAAATGCCAAGAAATCCCAGGAAATCCCAACAAGAAGAATAGAAATGAAAAGAGAGAAAGAAATAGGAAGACTGCTTTATTAAGCTGTTACATACTGCGAGAGCAGGCAGTGTGGTAGGCTATGACACGGAGCAAGGGGATGGAAAGGAGGTGAATTCTAGTTTAGGGATTGGTTACTATTTTCGACCCAAACAACGCACCATGAGCGATTCCTCATGTATACGAATCAATGCGTCGTTTGATTGGCTGTTATTTGTGTATACTAATCAACATGTCGTGTGCCATTGGCTATTCTTCGTGGTGCTAATATACATGTCGTGTGTGATTTGCTATTTTTTCATGTATTCTAATAAACACATCGTGTGCCATTGGCTATTCTTCATATGTCCCAATCAACATGGCATGCATGATTGGTTATATTTCAAGCACAATAATCAAAATGGCATATATGATTGGCTTTTCTTAAAGTGTACCCATAAAAAAAATAGCGTACTAGTTTTGCTATTTTGCATATTCAGCAATCAACATCACATGAATGATTGCATTTAGCCAGAGCATAGTTAAGAAACACAACAATGTTTGTTTTTGACTAGAGTTGTATTTTTGACTCCAGTGAAAGTCAAAGACTGGGAAATGTATTGTTAATGCTATTTTATGCAATGAGCAGATGCTGTGACATCCTGGTATTGAAAGAGCCAGACAGGATTAGAAGAAATAAACAGAAATATGGTAGGAAAGATGAATGGTAGCATTAGAGCGAGAAGAAATAACAACAATAAAGAAGAAAAGAGGACTTTGTTTAAGAGCAAGAAGACAATTAATTAGAATGTTGCGAGGAGTATGAATAACAATTATATTTAACAACATTAGCAACGATGATGATGATGATGATGATGATGATGATGATGATAATGATGATGATGATGATGATGATGATGATGATGATGATGATGATGATGATGATGAAGATAATAAATAATAATAATAATAATCCATCCATCCATCATGTGCCATGCCGGTAAGCGTGGGCGGTCATGTTCTGCCATCTCACTCGATCAACAGAGTCGTGGATCAGTTCCGTGTTTTTGTCTCGACCATGCCACAAGGCGAACACAGCATGATTTTCTTGGCATGTGTAAAGAAGGTAGTTTGCCATTGCTTTCCTTCCCAGCAGTGACCATACTGGTCAGTGACCGTAGCCATTGTCTCCTCAAAAAAGGAGATCCTCTGCCTAATAATAATAATAATAATAATAATAATAATAATAATAATAATAATAATAATAATAATAATAATAATACTAGATTAAAGGGTTTAAACGACAAAAAGGTCTCTTCACTGCAGCGGATTTTTATACCACTGGATCAGTCTCTTTCCACAGAGAGAGAAAAAGCACGAACTCCGTAGCTACAGCGACGACCCTCAGGAGTCTCCAAGAAAATTGCACCCGTGAACCGAATGACGTGGCCTGGGATCGAACGTGCAACCTTTGGAACGCGAGGCAGAAGGGAGCTGCCTCTCTTTGTAATAATAATAATAATAATAATAATAATAATAATAATAGTATGTCATAGTCTTGCTCGTATCTAGGTAACTAAACTTGGGTTCATACAGGCAACAATAAATCTGTTCGTTATGAGATCGAATATTTATTGTATTTACATATACAGTATGCGTTGGCGCAGTGGGTAAACAGACCCGCGCTATATTACATATCTCAAATAGTGAACATCAAACACATAAGTATCATTTAACAGTCTAGCAAACTATCTAGCCTATGTCTATATATCTATTGATATCTATAGAGTCCCTCAAAGGCAGGCCCTGTTGCCTCTCTCAAGTCCGTCTGTCCTCTGCCGGTCCACACGTGTCCCATCCCGACACGGGTGGTAACTCTGTCCGAGTTCCTCGTGGACCCCGCAATAGGCGGGCCACATCAGTGTCCACGGAACCCTGGACTCATTGACCCGTCCTTCTAGAAGGCTCTAGATTACTCGGGCTCTGTTCTCTCCCTTGGGCTGGAGTTGTAGCCCTCTAACTAATCTATCTAACGGTGAGGCGGTGACAGGATTCCCCCCTCCCCCCCCCTAATATGGCTTGTTATTGGGTAATTAGATGTATTCTAATTCTGTCACCGAATCACATAAAGTTGGTGTTTGTAGATTGGTGGACAGTAACCTGGTAACCTACATACTGGCATTAAAACTCATGTATTCTCCCATACACCACTTCTCTGATTTGGTAAAGAGATCACTCTGTCTCCTGTGTCCTTAACAATGCTTATCAGACCGAAGTTACGTGACGTTTAAGTAGTTGTATTTACAACCCGCCCTTCTCAATTGTACCCAACTGGTACCCAGACAATTAACCTCTGTTAAGAGAGTTAACAAGACCGAAGTCCTGGCTAATTAAGTACACCTTCAAATCTTGATTTGTGTGTGCATTTCAATACACTTTTACTCTCGTATGTTATCTAATGCAAAATATGTAGTTACCTTGTTATTTTATCCCCCTCATACTACAAGTGTCCCTGTTGGCTTGTTAGTGTGCTTGACTAATAAGTTGATGTTTCTAATAAAGTGACTGTATTTTAACTTGATAGTGTTGAGTTTTAAGGTTTGTGTACTGTGTGTGCTGAATGTGTGGCGTATTTCCAAGCGTCACGAGTTGGGATAACCTCAATCATGAACTACTGCACTGTGTGCAATACATGACCGGGCATTCCAAGTAGTGGTGCTTAGATGTATCCTAACTGCTAAACTAAGTATATTAACTCACTATTAAACTAAGTACTACACATGTATTCACAAATTAGACAAGTCATGCAATTCACATAAAAGACGCAGACAAATTAAAATAAATACGGTTTGCGTACAATTTGTCCGCCAAGTGTATCGTTCTCTCATTTAATCCATTCACACAGTCATTCACTCAATTTTCATTAAAAATAGTATTTGGTTAAAATATATAATTAAAGATGAGGTAAGTATTATTGCCCTTAGAAAAAATGGGCTAGGCGATATTTGCCCTTTAAGAAAATACGTACTTCTTGTACGATGACTCAAAAATGGGTTATAATTTAAACAGAGACAATTGTATAGGACGGTTCTTTAGCCTAGGAATGGTATCGCCTGTAATATTAATGTCGAATATGTACAAATTACAGGTTAATACAATTTATATACATCAATAATGGAAATATAATACATATTTAATCCTAAACTAATTAATTAATTAAATCCAACGATGATGTGCGCGTTGTCCTCGTGTTGCTAGCGTGTTATGCCATGAATGGTAAAGCTAGTATGGTTGTCTCTTGAGTGTTGTAGTCGATGTCGTTCTGTTTCGGCTGTTTGTAAAGTTACGTAGTAACAGCAAGTATGGAATGTTCTTAATGTCCCATATAACGAGTTCTTACAGAATTCGGAGTTAGTTCGCTGGTTGATCTTATTGGTTGACACAAACACAGTTACTGTTTCTTGCTGGAATTGTTCTAGCGCTTAGGCACTTGATGGTATAGTTCTCAAAGTAACGTATCATGTTCTTGGGTGTCGTAATTAAACTAATCACTGAGAGTACTCTAGCAGGTGTAGAGTTGCCCTGTAATATGCAACCGACTAAAAGTATCACAGTTTATAGTATGGCTAATGGTCGATGTGATCAGAGTCATTCTACTGGCGCATTTATTTGCCGTGATAAAAGGTCAGCCATAATGTTGTCGGTGCCTCTGATATGGCGGATTTCGAAGTCGAAATCTTGAAGTAGAAGACGCCATCTTTGTAGCCGATGGTATTTAGGCGACCCCTGGTTAAGGACCAATAATGGCGAACTGTCAGTGAGGACCACAAAGTGACTCCCTAAGAGGAACTTAGATAATCTCAATATACAAAACACTAGGCTCAAACACTCTAATTCAACTGTGGCATACCGAGTCTCAGCCTTCTTTAGTTTGCGGCTCACATAGAGAATTGGGTGTCTTATGCCATCCACTTCCTGCATCAAGCATCCTCCTATTGCGATAGCGCTCGCATCTGTGGTCAAAATAAAGGGTAAATTTATGTTGGGTAATCGTAAGACTGGTGGATTAGAAAAAATATGTTTCAATCTACACATTGCATCATCTAAGCTGGTACTTTTACAAATTTTTGATGGATGATTTTTAGTTAACATATCAGAAAAGACTGAGGTTAGTTCTGCCCAATGTGGAATGAATTTAGAATAATAGTTGATAAGGCCAAGTAAACTTCTAATCTGTTTCTTGGTGGTAGGCACTTCTAGATTAAGGATCTTAGAAACAATTTTATCATCTGTCAACAATTTGCCTTCAGAAATTCTGTGACCAAGGAAGTCTATTTGTGTATAACCTATTTCAACCTTGGAAGGTTTGATAGTAAGTCCAAAAAGAGAGATTTGGTTGAAGACTTGTTTGAGGGTAAGTAGGTGAGAAGTCATATCAGAAGAATGGACGCATATATCATCAATATAGGCTACTACATCTTTCATTCCGTGTAATAACAATCTTGTTAGTCTCACAAATGTGGCCGGTGCGTTCTTGAGCCCAAACGGAAGATATAGCCATTCGTACAAGCCGAGAGGTGTTGCGAATGCTGTTATATGTCTACAAGAAGGGTGTAGTGGAACTTGCCAATATCCTTTCGCTAAATCGGTCTTGGAAAATAAGGATGATTGAGCCATATTTAAGATAAGATCTTCACAGGTGTTCATTGGCTCTGCATCCGTTGTTGTTCTTGTATTTAATACTCTATAGTCGATGCACAAGCGAATTGTCTGGTCCTTTTTTTCACCAGAACAATCGGTGATGAATATTGAGACATCGATTTTTGAATAATGCCATTTTTCTCTAAATCTAAAATTTCTTTATCTAAATTAGATCTGTAATGGAGAGGAATAGAATATGGTCTACATTTGACCGGTCTCAGATCTGTCAGCACAATTGAATGTGTTATTTTATCAGTGCGTCGAGGTTTGTTAGAAAAGATAGATTTATACTCGTCAAGGATAGTCAAAATGTCTTGTCGCTGTTGTTGTGTCAAAGTGTCAGAGATATGTATGTCATTTATACTTCCGTCGTCAGTCATGATTGGTACAGGGATTTCAGTATTGTCCACGTCTGTCTGATTTATCACAGATGCTACTGTTTGTAAATTGTCTTCAATGTCATTGTCGTCGTCGTTGAGATCAATCGTCAATATGTCGTCAAATTTGTAGTCGTTGTCGATATCACAGATTGTCGGTAATGTACATATGTCTTCGTCGTTTTCGTTGTCGTAAGAGTGTGTCGTTAACGATGCTTCGTTTGTCGAGGTGTCATTTAGTTGGGAACTTGTCGTTTCGTCTCCGTCATCAGTTCGTTGAGTCAGTTCATTTGTCTCATTGTCCTGTCTAACATAATATGGTTTCAACATATTTATATGGGATAATTTCAAGTTTCTATTTAAAGAGAATGCAGTAGGGTTATTCCCCTTGTTGACCATTTTCTGACATATAACACAAGATGTACAAAAGGTTTTAATGTGTTGGTCGAACTTTGGCCAATAAAACTGGGTCAGGACAATAGCCCTGGTCATTTCGTATGTCATATGACCTCCAAAAGGGGAGTCATGGGCTATTTTTAGAACTTTGTTTCGATGTGCTTGTGGTAACAGTACTTGCTGTATCGTGGTCTGCTTTGTTGTGTAAAATCTAGTTAAGATGTTGTTCTGTAGCCTAAATGTCCACGATGCGTTCTTTGTTAATTTCGGTGTAAGTCCTACTAACTTAAAGTATGGTGCAAGTGTAGGGTCATTTTTCTGTTCATTTCCAAAATTGATGTTAGTTAAGTTAGGCGCTAATATTTCTAATGATTCCTGCAGTTGGTCAGTGTTGGTTTTATGGGTTGTCTGTCGTGTGATTGCGTTTGTGTGTTGTGTGTTTTGTTGCACATTTACAGGCTTGGTACTTGGTACATCAGTAGCATCCTCAATTCGAGGTTTTAATTTGGTCGTATCGCTCACAGATTCGACCGCCCCTGCATTGTACACCTCGGTGAATTCTTTCTGAATTACCTCAGTGGTTGTCTCCCTTGGTCTTTTGGCAGATTGAGACAAGTATGAATGGTGTTTCTCTATAGCATCGCTGTTTGTGGGGGGAATACCGTTTTTATGCTCCCACTCCCTGATTTCCTTCTCAGAGCATGTTCGTATGTTGGGCAAATTCCCAAGTATAATATCCGCGACTGGATTTTCAAGGATTGCGCACAATACTTGTCCTGATATGAACGGTGTTCGAATTTCGACCAGAGCAAGGGGGTATTTCTCTATAGTACCTGAGAATGTGCGACAAGTGACATGTTTGTCTGTGTAGTCTTTAGTGTCTATTAATGTTCTCTTTATCCCACAGAGCGTTGCGCCGGAATCACGAATTAATGTACACTTTTTGTTGTTTACAAACCCTGTAGAAAAAACTAGCTTGCCTGTAGATGACAAAGCAGCGTTGGCTGTTTCATTTGAAATAGGTATAGTGTGGCCACATAGAATTGTTGTGTCAAGTTGGAACTTCGTACAGGTGTTACACTTACTGTCTGTAATGGTGTCAATAATTTGTACAGCGTTTCCAAGCTCGCTTTCATTATCGTGTTGATTATCACAATCATTCAGTGATTCAATCTCATCGTCTGACGATGTTTCTACAAGTGCGGCATTGGCTTGTTTCAATAACTTTCGGCCATCACAAAAGCGACTATAGTGGCCAAAGCTGCGGCAAAAAAAACATTTGACCGCTCTCTGGTAAGCATTGCGCTTGGTCTTTTGTTTATCCACCATCATCTTGAGGTGGTGAGGGTAGTTCGGCGATTTGTCGCACATAGCGCCAATGTCGTGATTCAAACCGCAATACTGGCATTTAACAAGTTTACTGACATTGGAGCGAGGTTTGAATTTACTCTCTGTTTGTTTGGAGTATTTGGTGTTTACTACTGCAGCTGCTGTATCGTTGTGACTTATGTTCAGTTGAAAAATATCCCTATTTGCTGTAAAAAATGCATTCCCCTTGGCCTCTATTTCCTGAATACTTTTGCAATCCATTTGTTTTAAGAACTTGGCAAAAGGTGTGGGGATGGTGCTAACTATTTTGTCTATAATAATAAGCTCTTTAAGTTTGTCATGGCTATTGTTGGTTTTAGCCGAGTTGATCCATTTTGTGCATACGTCTTGAACTGTACTGACATAATCTATAAAGGTTTGGTTTGGTTGTGGTGATAATTTGGCAAATTGTTGTTGGTAACCTGCAGTATCTAAAGAAAAATGTTGGAGAATGCGTTGTTTTAAGTAATCGTAGTCTTTCCGCATTTCCTGTGGTACTGTCTCTATTACTTTTAGTGGTTCAAGAGCTAAGTTCCTCATTAGAATAAATGCCCAATCTGATTTAATGATCTTATGGTAGGCCATGAGACACTCGAAATTTTCCAAGTAGGCGCTGATGGAATCTCCTGAGCAGAACGCTTTCACGAGGCCTTTATACTTATTATATTTTTGTTCTTCCTCTTTGCTTCTTAGCTTATTTATAGATATTTCTGCGTTAGACTCAAGCTCCATCTGTTTTAGTTTCACTTGTGTATCAGCATTCAATTGGGCCTGTTTGGCCGCCGCCTCAAGCTCCAGTTGTTTCTCCTGAGCCTGCAATTGCATTTTCTTTTCATCTGCCTGTATTTGCATCTGCAGTTTCTTTTCCTCTGCCTGCATTTGCATCTGCAGTTTCTTTTCTTCGGCCTCCATCTGCAATTTCTTTTCTTCGGCCTCCATCTGCAATTTCTTTTCCTCTCGTTCTATCGCTCTTTCTTCACGGGCAATGTTTTCTGCGTGCGTTTTCTGTGCCCATTCTGACAATTTCTCTTCTTTATAACCTAGCTTTATTCCTTGCTCAATGCATTTATCTAAGATAGACATTTTGTGTTTCACTTGTTTGTAATATTTATAAAGTTAAATCCCTTAGAAAAAATGTTGTGTAGTCGAAAATTTGGTTAACTCCCTTAATTGTTAATGTGTAAATCAAAATGCAAGGTTATGTTGGTGACAAGGTCATGAATATGCAACCAAATCAATATGAAACAACATAATACATTGATGAAAGATGAGAAGTACAGCTTAGAGTTACAATGGGTATGACATGAAACTTAGCTTTCAATCAGAGAACTCGCCGATGTTGTCCCAGAAAGCTTGTCTTGTAATCTCGCCACTGTTGTAAAGGTTACATAGGTTGCACGCGGCACTATTCGCGGAACAATCTGCTCGTAGAGTGAGAAAACATTAGTAACAGTCAAAAAATGTCACAGTCATGTCAAAAATAGTGTACAAATCACAATAATGAGGCCCACTGCTTAGGCACTGCTGAGATACTGCTGAGGGACTCAGATTAATCCTACTTTATTGCTAGATAGTTACTAATTTTTGTAAACTTGTAAGTTAACAATTCTTTTGGTTTAAACAACTCAATGTGATATGATTACTTAAGTAATTTTACATGGCAATTAACAGAATTTTCACAAAACATTTTATGCCAAAACCGGAAAACTAGCCCCCAAAAAGCCTGTCATAGTCTTGCTCGTATCTAGGTAACTAAACTTGGGTTCATACAGGCAACAATAAATCTGTTCGTTATGAGATCGAATATTTATTGTATTTACATATACAGTATGCGTTGGCGCAGTGGGTAAACAGACCCGCGCTATATTACATATCTCAAATAGTGAACATCAAACACATAAGTATCATTTAACAGTCTAGCAAACTATCTAGCCTATGTCTATATATCTATTGATATCTATAGAGTCCCTCAAAGGCAGGCCCTGTTGCCTCTCTCAAGTCCGTCTGTCCTCTGCCGGTCCACACGTGTCCCAATCCGACACGGGTGGTAACTCTGTCCGAGTTCCTCGTGGACCCCGCAATAGGCGGGCCACATCAGTGTCCACGGAACCCTGGACTCATTGACCCGTCCTTCTAGAAGGCTCTAGATTACTCGGGCTCTGTTCTCTCCCTTGGGCTGGAGTTGTAGCCCTCTAACTAATCTATCTAACGGTGAGGCGGTGACATAGTAGTAGTAGTAGTAGTAGTAGTAGTAGTAGTAGTAGTAGTAGTAGTAGTAGTAGTAGTGGTAGTGGTAGTAATAATAATAATAGTAATAACAACAACAACAATAATAGTAGTAGTAGTAATAGTAATAGTAATAATAATAATAATAATAATAATAATAATAATAATAATAATAATAATAATAATAAGCTGGTCTCCCTGGCGAAGAAGTTTACGGCTTTCGCCGTAACCCCGTATAATCTCGTGAGTAACGCAGCTGCGCCCAAACCGGCAGCGGTTCGAGCCGCGCTGGTAACTTACTGGGGTATGTGAGCCGGTCGCTCAGAAAGCAATGGCAAACTACTGAGCGTAATCTTGCCTAGTACATCAACAGCAGCTGAAAACTTCTGTTGTTGACTGCAACGTCATGTAAGGGATATGCAACATAAAATAATAATAATAATAATGATAGTAGTTGCATGTTTTTTTTTTTTTTTTTAAATTATCACTGTTGTTTTAGCTTCTTATTCATTGTGTCTGTGCCCATGTTCCGTGTTTCCCAGCATTCGACATTTACGTTCCCATTCTCATCAACACATTTCAATGCCTAGTTTCCTCATGTCACTTCTGTCCAATCTATAGAGCTTTATTTTTGTTCGTTTAATTCTTTGACAAGCTTGTCCAACACAATAAATGGGCCTCTATTGGTTAGACAGGCAATCATCTGGAAAAGTGAACAATCTCCAAACATTCGTTTTTCGCTTGACTTCCAGATGGTCGGGATACGTTTTTACCGCATAGCACCACGTGATCAAGAATCTATTTAACAGGAGCGTAAGAAGAATGTCTGGTCTTGTTTTGTATTGTCTGTCCAGCGGCGACCAGAAGCGGTTGTGTTTATCTTCTGCTGCTTGTCGTCCGTTGAGCTTTATGGAGATTGTGAGTTATCACTCTTGTGCCAAGTGCCAAGTTTACAGATGCCAATAAGGTAATGTGGGAAATTCAAATATGACTCGTTAGTTCACGCATTAGTTAGCTGCATATCTTTTACAATATGTCGCAGTCAACCTCAACAGTTCTGACTGTAATATACTAGACGAGTTTATGTTCAGTAGTTTGTCATTGTTTCTGAACGACCATCTTTAATACCACTGTTAAAATTAACGAAGGTGGCATACTTCTAAATCTCCTGCAGCTGATTTCGAACGCGGAGTGCGGGATTATGAATCGCGTAGGTTACTTCTGCGCCATAGCTCCGGCACACACACACACACACACACACACACACACACACACACACACACACACACACACACACACACACACACACACACACACACACACACACACACACACACACACACACACACACACACACACACACACACACACACACACACACACACACACACACACACACACACACACACACACACACACACACACACACACACACACACACACACACACACACACACACACACACACACACACACACACACACACACACACACACACACACACACACACACACACACACACACACACACACACACACACACACACACACACACACACACACACACACACACACACACACACACACACACACACACACACACACACACACACACACACACACACACACACACACACACACACACACACACACACACACACACACACACACACACACACACACACACACACACACACACACACACACACACACACACACACATGTGTGTGTATATATATATATATATATATATATATATATATATATATATATATATATATATTTATATATATATATATACACACACACATATATATATGAGTATATATATATATATATATATATATATATATATATATATATATATATATATATATATATATATATATATATATATATATATATATATATATATATATATATAAATATAACTGTTACTGTTACATAGAACCAATTTTAACATACGGCCGCGAATCATGGACAATTATTAAAATTGCGATAGAATCCATGGAAGCCTTAGAGATGTTGTTTTATGGAAGAATACTGGAAATTAATTGGACA
>OY992887.1:18041344-18063844 GCA_963921405.1 Cepaea hortensis | reverse complement strand
CACCAGAGTCGTGGATCAGCTCAGTGTTCCTTTCTCGACCATGCCATGTGGCCAAGCCATCCATGTATTTACTTCTCGGTCTTCCCCTTGGTCTGTTCGCTGTCAGATATTTGTAATTCTTGTCCGGCTGCTATGTTGAATGTCTTTGGATAATTAATTCGGTAGCTTCCCCTTGACTTCCACACCCACATAGTTGCAGACTACGTTCCCACCCTGCAGTAACCTTTTAAACTGCCACGTTAAGCGGGTAATCTCTTCTGTGGTACTCCCGCTAATAGCAAAGACCACACATAGTTGTCCACTTATCCCGGTGGATACTTCGTCTCCAGAGCTGCATTTGCCACACGTGGTGTGTTTCATGTCCTCTACCGCGGGGAGGTGCAGTTGGGATTTTGACATCTACGAGTTATAGCACCATAGTGGCATTTGTCAAACTGTTTGCATATAAACTAACACGAAGCATTGCACCTTTACAGAACACAATTACGGAAAAGACCCAACGTTGCCGCAACGCCCGATGTTTTCCGTAATTGGTTTCTGTAAGACTGCATTACTTCGTGCTATTTTATGTTTACAATACCAAAGATTGCCGCAGTTTCACTATTTAATGTATACTCAAACTGTCTGCTACGTTTAGACGCTGATGAGATAAGGTAACCAAACCCCTCTCATGTTTATTTGTCATTTTAGAGTATTAGATGGCAATTTAAAAAGGCCCAACATATGGCATTGTCCACCATTAACAATAATATTGCATTGTCCACCATAACAACATATGGCATTGTCCACCATTAACAACATATGCCATTGTCCATCCATCCATCCATCCATCATGTGCCGTGCCGATAAGCGTGGGTGGTCATGTTCTGCCATCTCACTCGATTACCCGAGTCGTGGATCAGCTCCGTGTTTCTGTCTCGACCATGCCATGTGGCCAAGACATCCAGGTATTTAATTATTGGTCTTCCCCTTGGTCTGGTCCCTTCAATCTTGCCAGTTGTCACCAAGTTCTCCAATCCATTTCTTCTCATAACATGCCCAAAAAAATTTGATTGTCTACGTCTAATGTCTCTTATCAGTTGTCCATAATTAACAGCATAAGTTATTGTCCACCATTAACAATATATGACATTCTACACCATTAACAACATATAACATTGTCCACCATTAATAACATTTAACATTGTCCACCATTAACAACATATAACATTGTCCACCATTAACAACATATAACATTGTCCACCATTAACAACATTTAACATTGTCCACCATTAACAACATATAACATTGTCCACCATTAACAACATATAACAGTGTCCACCATTAACAACATATCACATTGCCCACCATTAACAACATATGACATTGTCCCCATTAACAACATGTAACATTGTCCACCATTAACAACATATAACATTGTCCACCATTAATAACATATAACAGTGTCCACCATTAACAACATATAACATTGCCCACCATTAACAACATATAACATTGTCCACCATTAACAACATTTAACATTGTCCACCATTAACAACATATAACATTGTCCACCATTAACAACATATAACAGTGTCCACCATTAACAACATATAACATTGCCCACCATTAACAACATATAACATTGTCCCCATTAACAACATATAACATTGCCCACCATTAACAACATATAACATTGCCCACCATTAACAACATATAACATTGTCCACCATTAACAACATATAACATTGTCCACCATTAACAACATATAACATTGCCCACCATTAACAACATATAACATTGTCCACCATTAACAACATATAACATTGCCCACCATTAACAACATATAACATTGTCCACCATTAACAACATTTAACATTGTCCACCATTAACAACATATAACATTGTCCACCATTAACAACATATAACAGTGTCCACCATTAACAACATATAACATTGCCCACCATTAACAACATATGACATTGTCCCCATTAACAACATGTAACATTGTCCACCATTAACAACATATAACATTGTCCACCATTAATAACATATAACAGTGTCCACCATTAACAACATATAACATTGCCCACCATTAACAACATATAACATTGTCCACCATTAACAACATTTAACATTGTCCACCATTAACAACATATAACATTGTCCACCATTAACAACATATAACAGTGTCCACCATTAACAACATATAACATTGCCCACCATTAACAACATATAACATTGTCCCCATTAACAACATATAACATTGCCCACCATTAACAACATATAACATTGCCCACCATTAACAACATATAACATTGTCCACCATTAACAACATATAACATTGTCCACCATTAACAACATATAACATTGCCCACCATTAACAACATATAACATTGTCCACCATTAACAACATATAACAATGCCCACCATTAACAACATATAACATTGTCCACCATTAACAACATTTAACATTGTCCACCATTAACAACATATAACATTGTCCACCATTAACAACATATAACAGTGTCCATCATTAACAACATATAACATTGCCCACCATTAACAACATATAACATTGCCCACCATTAACAACATATAACATTGCCCACCATTAACAACATATAACATTGCCCACCATTAACAACATATAACATTGCCCACCATTAACAACATATAACATTGCCCACCATTAACAACATATAACATTGCCCACCATTAACAACATATAACATTGCCCACCATTAACAACATATAACATTGCCCACCATTAACAACAATCGGCCATGGCCCTGCCATAGCAGCTTTCACTGTGATGTAAATTGTTACATCTTCGCATATTCTAGGTCAAGGAATACTATTTACGTTGGCCGGTTCCTCTAATCGCCGCTGTTCCTTCTTAGAACAATCTCAGAAACGTCTTGCATTATACACCACCATATCTTGTTTGCACTCACAACCTTTGAACTCCAGCGTAGTCCATTCACGTGCTACTGCTTCTAGTGAGTCCACTGAACTGATTGTTGCTTGTGGATTAGCTTTCCATTACACCAGTGTCCCTCGCCATCAGGCGAACCCACACCGACTTCTGTGGTACTTGTAATTTATGTCTCAAAGTCAAGGACATTTTAGTCCAACTGACCTGTGTAGGGGTTGAACCCGCTACCTCGACTGCTGGGTCAACCCTGGAGACTGGTCGGAAAAACATAATCCTGTCTCTGCCGGAGATTGAGCCGTGACCACTGTCCAGATATATATCTGTTGCAGGCCAGTTGGAAGACAGAACTATAGTTTAACTCTTTCATTTTGTTTCGAGTGTCGTGCAGAAAAAAGCATTATAATTTAACCCTCTCATTCGTCTGTTAAAGACGTGGTTAGAAAAACAGAATTATAGTTTAACTTTTGTTATTCTGTTGCAGGTCGGGTAAATGGATAAAATCTAATCTGGTCACGCATGTGGCGCTGGGACTCTGATAAAATCTGACATGTCGAGTTAATTTGTCCGTAAGTAGAGGTTCTATTGTTGTAATTGTTATTATTGTTATTGCTACTATTGATAATACTGTTGTTGTTAATGTTGTTATTATTGTTGTTGTCATTGTTGTTGATGATGCTGTTGTTATTATTGTTGTGTTATTATTACTATTATTATTGTTGTTATTATTGTTTTTGCTGCTGTTGTTATTGTTATTGTATTATTGTTGTTATTATTGCTATTTCAGCATGTCAGTTCATCATAAACGTCTCACATCCGTACACAAAGTACTGGTTTTATGTAGCATTTCAACACTCTTTTTCTTGCTGCATCTGTCAGTATGTTTTCCGTCTTGCAAAAGGCATCCTTTACCATTGAGATTCTTGTTCTAATCTCAACAAGGCACCTCCCATCTGATATTATGGCTGTTCCAAGATAGTTGTACCAATTCTTGTACTAACCTCTTCATAGCACCTCCCATCAGATGTTATGACTGTTCCAAGATAGTTGTACCGATTCTTGTACTAATCTCTTCATGGAACCTCCGATCGGATGTTTTGAAATAGGTCTACCTATTCACTTGTTTAAGAATCAGCAAATAGAGTGTCTTCTAAAATGTTTGCAATAAGCTAGAGCAAACATTACGGTCCGATGTGTTAAGTGTTTGTTATTTGATCTGTTGCTGGTATTGCTAGGTTACTATACATTTCTCAAACTCATGGAGCTGTCAATAGTTAGATACGAATTCTGTCCATAGTTCATAGTTGTGGATTCAGGTAGTTAATGAGTTAAGTTGAGTTAAGAACGAACATCACAGCACTCAGGACACTCCCATACGTACTCCGTCATCATCTGCAACAGCAAGTGAAGAGTTCCAATACTAATGGTACCAGTAGCAGTCTGATTATGTGTCTGTCTGCCCTTTCCCCAGAGTCCCGAGTGTCGGCCAGATCCTCTGGTTACCCTGTGCATCATCGTTCTCTCCAGGTCGTGATTTTGTGTCTGTTCTTCTGCACTATACACACGATTCCAAACTACATTGACTACATAATTTTAAGGGTGTCAGGTTTGTGATAGACCTGGATACTTAAGACACCTTTGTAAGGGGTAAGTTAGCCTTGCATGTAGCGAGTCTGTCCTATACTGAGGTGTTGTTGTCATGTGGAGACGTCAGGTTCGAATCCAAATTTCGATTGTTATATTGTGTACTGTAAGCTCTCATCTCCATTTATGTCCGCTCATTTCCGTGAGTGCTAATCAATACCTATAATTTCTTTTCTCAAACGATCAATGTGATGAGAATGGATAATATTTAGAATTGATGAAAATGGATAACATTTAGAATTGATGACACCAAGTTGTTAGTTGGTAATTGAACATATACTATTCTTAAGACAAAGTGAGTCACATGTTTCACCAACTTAACAACACAATCATCATTTACATTACTATAAAGATAATTAACAGTATTTATATGTATTAATATTCAATGTTATGGAACACAACAATAACGTTATTTATATGTATTAATATTCAGTTGTATGGAAAATAAAATTAACGTTATTTATATGCATTAATATTCAAGTTTATGGAAAACAACATTAACATTATTTATATGTATTGATATTCAGTGTGTCGAAAACAACATTAACATTATTTATGTCTATTGATATTGAGCGGCGTGGAAAACAACGATTACATTTAGTTACATGGGTGTCACAGTCTTGCGTTACCCGCACAGGCATTCTCGCGACTTCATCTATATAACTTTGCTTGTACAGATGGTATACACGGATTTTATTTCAGGCAAGCCTGACAATCATACATTTGCGACAAGGCGTCATCTGCCTGTCAAATCAATACAATGGTCGCCACTAGTCACACAATATATATATATCATTAAACATGATCACTCTCTCTCTCTCTCTAATATCACATGCGTTCACAACATTAGATAATGGCTTCAAAAAAACACTATGTCCTGTCGGGAGGCCGTCTCGTCGCTGTCTGACTCAACTCAGTCCGTCGGTTGCCTACGTGGTCAAAATCCCTCGTGCGGTCAGCAACTCTGCGTGCTGTTCTGTTTGTCACGTAGTACTATCGTCCTAGTACTGGTTGACCCTAAAGTTCTATTACTGTTTACGTCGTCACGGTATTCTCCGTGACCTAATGTACCCATCCTCTATTCTCGGGGTTGGTCCCTCTGTTGTCCTAAATATGACACGTTAGTGTCCCCACCCGAGTCTGGTCTTATAGTGGTTCTTAAGTCCTAGCTTGGGTGCTGTCTCTACTCTGTCTATACCTTTATAGAGGTCCTGTCTCTCTGTCCTCTCATTCCTTGCCCCTCTTCTGTCCTTAGTCTGTCCTAGTGGTATCTAACACCTTGACATGCTCTCGTCGCCCCCCGTATTGCGTCACCAGATTAATGTAATAGGTGTGACGCAATGTCGTCGTAGCATATACAATTAGTCTGATCTAATTTGTCAAGGAGTTCACTGGTCTGTCATAAGGTACCACTTCTGACTCAAACAAGTCTGTTAACAAGTTGCTGTATCTAACCACTGGTTTCAGATCAGCTTGACATACCTCCACTCTAAGTAAGAGTCATTACATTAGACTCTTGGGAGCTGTGTTGAACCAGGGCCCGTTTACAAACTTATACCCCTCAAAATACAGATTAACCGATATCCCAAAACAAATTGCTCCTATTACGGATACAATACATGAATCTATAATTCATGGCTAAGGTGAAATGCACCTTCACTTCTCTTCTTAGTTGTGTGTATGCTGATGTTCGCCTATTTCGCTCCCGCTTGTGGATAAACATTCAACTCGCCCTTCAACTTACTCTAAGTCTGTAGTGTCCCCTGACCAAGTGTTCTCTCCCTTTGCAAAAGATGCTGTTTGTATTTTTATCTGTTTGTATTCCTGTTTGTATGGGTGTAAATATTTATTTTATATGTGTTGCAATTAGAAACATAACTATATGTCTATAATCGATGCATTTAAGTCTTCAAGTATCACAGGTAGGTTAATGGACGTCACAAAGTAATGCCTCTGCTTAATTTATGACGTACTTCGCCGATCTGGGATTCTGGAAAACAACCATTGCTGTAGTGCATTAGTGGCTACTACACACATAAAAGTACACACTTCACATGGTTTACACAGAAGACGCGGACAAGTCATAAAAACTCGTGTGTGCGAAAAAATGCACCACTGTTCATACTAATATTTTAAATTCTTTCATTCGTCCATATACTCATCTTGCGTTCACTCATTCATACATTGTCAATTTTAAAAATGTTTTGTCATTGACATAAAATTGGGCTCGTGTTAAACAATATTGAGCCGAAATAAAGTAGTTTTATATATCACACTATTATATTTAGAAGTTTAAATGTATTGTTTACAGCAATACAAAAGAAACTAACTAAGTCTAAATATATCTAACTATTCTAATGGACAATTGGTTTGTTCAGTCACTAGACTGATGATTTCTAGTGTAACTGTCATTGTACGGGGTGATGTCTAATTATATTAACTAAGATATCTATTCTAACTTAAAGTAAATAAATAACTAAGGGGAAGTAAATTAACTAAATTGTTACTTGGTGATGTTAAGTAAAAAAAAAAAAACCAATTATATAATAAATAATGGATGTCACAAAAGTAAATAATGTACTTAACCTATTTAACTAAATGATAGGTGTAATAACTACGGGAATTTAATTAACTAAACTAAATAATTACTGTTGTTAAATATGGGTATATAATTAAATAAACTATTAATTTATGGGTGTTTCTAAGGGAAGGTAATTAAATAAACTAAACCTACTGTACGAGAAATGTGTTTGTTCCCTTAAGTCTAATAAAGTTATAAATTGCTAAATTCTTAAATTTATTTGACAATTAGTTTATTTTATTTCTAATTAAATTTAAGTCTATTACCTCGCCGTTTTAATTGGCTTCATCGATAGCAGTCTCCTCAGAGAACTGTTTGCTATGTTCTACTAGTCTACATCTAAATCTTTCTAAATACTATCTATATTTATAAGTCTAAGCACTAATTGTAAGTGTTTATAAACTAATTAACTCATGGTTATTACTACAACTAACAATTTCAATTAGGCTATCGGTTCGTTGGAACAAGTGTGGTTCTTCTATTAATACTATTACTATTGTAATGAACCACAGAATTGCCTAGTGCAACTTCATTAAAAATCATAAATTACAACATTAATACATACATGTTACATACATATAAACATGTTACATACAAGTCTAACTAACTAACTTATCGTAGATCAAGATGACGGCGATGATGACGTCTCTTTCCTCTGGGTCTTTCCTTACGACAGTTTATATACAATTTTCGCTGCAACTCAGGTGACGATGTAGCGTGTCACACTCTGTTCATAGTAGTATCACAGTTCCTACGCACTAGATGACTTTCTAACTATCTTGTTCATGCGTTCAGGCACTAAGTGAGTTCTTGGTAAGTGCACATAATGATATTTATATTACGCAGTGTCTTCTGTCTTACGAATACTAGCACAGTTTCTATATGAACTAATCGGTAGTAACTGCAGGTAAATGTAACAGTGTCTCATCTCCTTTCTGCATCACTTCAATGTCTGAAGGTCTAGTGAGCAAATCTGCAAGGATATTGCTGCTCCCTTTAATGTGTCTTATGGAGAATGAATAGTTTTGGAGTATCAAAGCCCAGCGATAAATCCTATTATTTTTAGGCAGGCATTTCTCCATAACTAACAGCGGAGAATTGTCGGTCTCGACGACAAAGTGAGTTCCAGCCAAATATCTATGAAGTTTACTAACACAATACACGATTGCGAGAGCCTCAAGTTGAGAGACATCATAATGTGATTCAGCTGTGCTAAGTTTGCGACAATACACGATTGGATGGAGAATCTCTTCATATTTCTGCAGGAGTACGCCAGAGATTGTAGTCGCACTGGCATCACACCTAAGGATATATTGTAGTTTCGGATTAGGTAAGCGGAGGATAGGAACATTACTGAAAAGGTACTTTAATTTTGACATTGCAGTCTGTAAAGTAGCATCTTGCACATTTATCTTTGCAGAAGATTTCAACAAATCCGAAAATACACACGTTGTTTGTGCCAAATTGGGGATGAATTTGTTGTAATAGTTTACTAAACCTAGCAAGCTCCTCACTTGTTTGTTTTTTTTGTCGGAATAGTGAGGTTCAAGATTTTGGTTACAATTTTGTTATCTGTTTTAACTGGCCCTTGGATATAGTACGTAGTACTGTCGTCTTAGTACTGGTTGACCCTAAAGGTCTATTACTGTTTACGTCGTCACGGTATTCTCCGTGACCTAATGTACCCATCCCCTATTCTCGGGGTTGGTCCCTCTGTTGTCCTAAATATGACACGTTAGTGTCCCCACCCGAGTCTGGTCTTATAGCGGTTCTTAAGTCCTAGCTTGGGTGCTGTCTCTACTCTGTCTATACCTTTATAGAGGTCCTGTCTCTCTGTCCTCTCAGTCCTTGCCCCTCTTCTGTCCCTAGTTTGTCCTAGTGGTATCTAACACCTTGACAATGGGATATGTGGCATGTCGTATGTAGGACGTTGCAAACAACTCCAGCTTGATTATCTATGCAATTTACGTTTAGTTGTTTGCCACTGCTTTCTAAAAGAGAAATCACATTTATGTTCAACTGACCTGTGTAGGAAATAAACCTGCTACCCCGCTAGGGGAAGTGCACGTGTTTCACAATTCTACAACATGCCGAAGTGAGGGTTGGAAACCTGCTGTAGATGATTTAGAAGCAGCCCGTCTTTCATTGATTTCGATGGCATGCGCGTCAGCCTTTAGAAAACAATGAAAAACTACTGAACGTAACAATTGCCTAGTAAACCACAACCAGGTGAAAATGACGGGGTTGACTTTGATGTCCTGGAAAGGATGTGCGACTAAGACATGTATCGCAATTAGTTATATGGATAACAACTTTAACAGTTGTTTACATCGAAAACAGCATTAACACTTAGCTGTACGGAAAACAGCAAGAAACTTTTGCCGCAATAGATGGACTAACCAATTTTCACAAGCAATAAGAACAATTTATGTGCATGTAAATGTTCTGATCACACATATTGGCGTGGTTATGAATGGCCTAAAAACTGAGAGAAGAAGAGGCAGAAGAAGTGGCACGGGAGGAGGATAAGGAGGGGGAAGATGCAATGAAGATAGGGAGGTATAGGAGGAAGACGAAGAGACGAAGAGGAAGAAGAAGAAGAAGAAGAAGAAGAAGAAGAAGAAGAAGAAGAAGAAGAAGAAGAAGAAGAAGAAGAAGAAGAAGAAGAAGAAGAAGAAGAAGAAGAGAAGGAGGAGGAGGAGGAGGAACGGGAGGAGGAGGAGAAGGAAAAGGAGGAGGAGGAGGGAAGAAAGAAAGAAGAGGAAGAAGAGGCAGAAGAGGCACATTATAAGGAAGAAGAAGAAGGTGAAGAACAATAAGACCGAATAATAAAAAGAAGAAGATTTGAAGAGAGGGAAGAAGAAAGCGTGGGGCAGGAAGAGAAAGATTACGATGAAGATGGCGAGATAAGGAGGTCTACAAGGAGAAGGAGGAGGAAGATGAAAAAAGAAGAAGAGAACGAAGAAGAAGAAGGAGAGGACTCCAACATTAGGACAAACGACAAAGCGCAGACAGCCACAATCTCCAACTCTCAACGCCACTCGGTACTATGATCACCCACGGCAACTTTAAAGTGATATCTGGCGTAGGCAGTTATAGCAGACCCAATTCTGATTAAATCGGACTGTTCTAATTTAAGACGGGATAAAAGCTTTTCGATCTCTACATCACAGATACCAACCACTCGCAGACTCTTTAAAGATGTTTTTTAAACCTTTATCCGCTACGATTTCAGTGTTGTGGTAGGGGTGTGGGGGTAAATGACAGTTAACACAACATAAGCAGTTCGTGTACGATGTTATGTAAATAGGGATACGCTTTATTAAAATTATTTAGATAGAAACAAACACAGACTATAAAATTTCATCAGTAGAAACTAACCTACCATAATTTCATATGACCAGTTGAGTGATATATCAGGAGGATAACAAAGATAAGGAAGACGATAAGGAAGCTTTTACAAGAAGAGGGGAAGAGGGAGATGAAGTGGAAGAAGAAAGGGATGAGGATGCGGAGTATAATGAGACCCCCTTACATAAGTACACTAGCGATTGTATCAACGCAACCCCTCACATAAGTACACTAACCACTGTATCAAAGCAATCCCTCACATAAGTACACTAACCACTGTATCAACGCGACCTATTTACATAAGTACATTAACCACTGTATCAACAGAACCCCTCACATAAGTACACTAACCACTGTATCAACGCAACCCCTCACATAAGTACACTAACCACTGTATCATCGCGACCTATTTACATAAAAAAAAATATGAATAACATCTCTCTCTCTCTCTCTCTCTCTCTCTCTCTCTCTCTCTCTCTCTCTCTCTCTCTCTCTCTCGCCAATCTTGCTTCTCTGTGCCTACCCACATCATGTGTATTACCAATGGTTGGATCTTATACAGTCCCAATAACACAAGCATTGGGCGATATGATCTTATAATACGTGGTTCATAGGAAACAGTAACAATACCCACCTCTCTCTCTCTCTCTCTCTCTCTCTCTCTCTCTCTCTCTCTCTCTCTCTCTCTCTCTCTCTCTTCATATATATACCTTGCACATGCCCATATACACTAGCATTATGTCTGTTGAGCGGTGTATATGTATGTATGTATGTGTGTTCGCGCATATCAGTCCACCCAGACTTTAGGACTCGCCTCATAATACCATATGAGTACATAATGGGGTTTTGGTTAGTACCACCATCATGCTTGCGCGGCACCCCCCCCCCCCATGCTTCGTTAGTACATCCACTGAGATTGCTCAGATACCCCTACCAGACCAGTTACCTTCCTGCCCTCCTGCCCCCCCCCCCCTGCTTTCAATGTGCTCACTGAACCGTAACACCTATCACCGGGTATAAACAGAATACATCGGAGATTTTCTGAGTTGCTTACAGATCTGAACTCTGAGGTGAGTATGAACATTTTTTTTTCTTCAATTTTTTCAATTTTTCAATTCTCATTTTCTCTTCATTACTTTCATTTTTTCATCCTTTTGTTCTTCTCGTCCTGTCGTCACCTTCTGATGTAGTCACAGGAGATCTCCTTGAATGTATGTTGTGTTTGTGAATGTGTTTGTTTGCTGATGAAGGCTAATCGCCGCAACGTCCTGTATGTGTCTTAATTCTGTTATGTAAAGCTGCACTACTTTATGTCATTTTAAATAGTTTACACCTATTTACATAAACAATAACCACTGTATCAACGCAACCCCTCACATAAGTACACTAA
Source organism: Cepaea hortensis (assembly GCA_963921405.1). Taxonomy (NCBI): domain Eukaryota; kingdom Metazoa; phylum Mollusca; class Gastropoda; order Stylommatophora; family Helicidae; genus Cepaea; species Cepaea hortensis. The sequence goes on along the minus strand of OY992887.1, from coordinate 18,051,964 downwards.
CCACCGTATCAACGCAACCCCTCACATAAGTACACTAACCACTGTATCATCGCGACCTATTTACATAAACAATAACCACTGTATCAACGCAACATCTCACATAAGTACACTAACCTCTATTATGGCGATGTTCCAGAAGAAGATGCCACGATTGTATTTAAATAAATATAGATTTTTGTACATGAATACATGTAGATTTGTGTATCTGAAAAACAAAATAAATAAAACATCGTCCGAAAATAAACCGTAGTGCATTTTGAAGCAAAAATTAATTTAAGACCCGGTCTTATTTTCGGAAAAAAACATGGTATTAGTGAATTACTATTCGCTGGTTGTTGAAGAGGACTGAACGCGTATGGGACTGTCCAGAGTGTTGTGATATCGTTTCTTGACACAACTCACCTCAGTTCCATGTGTTTGTGGGTCTCACACTATTTAATTCGACTTGTGGCTTCCAGACAAGGCAGTAACTTCCCATAGTAGTGACACCACGTCTGTTTAAGGCCTGTGGCATAGCACCCATTGTCCCATAGTAGTGACACCACATCTGTTTAAGGCCTGTGGCATAGTACCCATTGTCCCATAGTAGTGACACCACATCTGTTTAAGGCATGTGGCATAGTACCCATTGTCCCATAGTAGTGACACCACATCTGTTTAAGGCCTGTGGCATAGTACCCATTGTCCCATAGTAGTGACACCACATCTGTTTAAGGCCTGTGGCATAGTACCCATTGTCCCATAGTAGTGACACCACATCTGTTTAAGGCCTGTGGCATAGTACCCATTGTCCCATAGTAGTGACACCACATCTGTTTAAGGCCTGTGGCATAGTACCCATTGTCCCATAGTAGTGACACCACATCTGTTTAAGGCCTGTAGCATAGCACCCATTGTCCCATAATAGTGACACCACGTCTGTTTAAGGCCTGTAGCATAGCACCCATTGTCCCATAGTAGTGACACCACATCAGTTTAAGGCCTGTAGCATAGTACCCATTGTCCCATAGTAGTGACACCACGTCAGTTTAAGGCCTGTAGCATAGCACCCATTGTCCCATAGTAGTGACACCACATCAGTTTAAGGCCTGTGGCATAGTACCCATTGTCCCATAGTAGTGACACCACGTCAGTTTAAGGCCTGTAGCATAGCACCCATTGTCCCATAGTAGTGACACCACGTCTGTTTAAGGCCTGTGGCATAGTACCCATTGTCCCATAGTAGTGACACCACATCTGTTTAAGGCCTGTAGCATAGCACCCATTGTCCCATAGTAGTGACACCACATCTGTTTAAGGCCTGTGGCATAGTACCCATTGTCCCATAGTAGTGACACCACGTCAGTTTAAGGCCTGTAGCATAGCACCCATTGTCCCATAGTAGTGACACCACGTCTGTTTAAGGCCTGTAGCATAGCACCCATTGTCCCATAGTAGTGACACCACGTCTGTTTAAGGCCTGTAGCATAGCACCCATTGTCCCATAGTAGTGACACCACGTCTGTTTAAGGCCTGTGGCATAACACCCATTGCCCCATAGGTCAACACCTTCCGACTTGGACGGTTGAGGTTTCTATTCTGGATCCTCCCTCCAATAGGCAGTTTGCCTTCCCGAGCTTGTGGACTCCGTCTGTCCAATGATATGGTCAAATACCACCAACAACAGTCATTTTCGTTGAAAACTAATGCGTCTTTCGAAAAAACGAAAACAAAACCAAAATAAATAAATCGGTTTTCCAGATTTCTAATTTAAATGTTTTGAACTGGGTCACGCAAATTCTATTTGCTATTTATCTAGTCTTGAAATTTCTCTTAGGGAATTGATTTTTCAGTTGTCGCTTGGAGGCGTACACCGGCCAATCGTCCATTCCAATTTAGCCGCCACTGGGACGGTCATAAATCTCCGCAGGCATATCACCTAAGTGATCTGTCTCCAACTGTTCGCTTTAATGCTGTATATGTCTTTGCTGGGGTCAGTCTGGCTGAAAGGATAAGAGCCTTCACCCTTAAACTTCATTCGCGGGGTAGCGGGTTCAACCTCTACATCGGTCAGCTGGACTAAAACGTTGAGTTCTTATCCTAGACTTGTGAACGTAAATTACAAGTAGCTCGGAAGTTGGAGAAGGGTTCGCCTGACGGCGAGGGACACTGGTAAAAGGGAAAGGTATATCGCACTCAAAGATCAGGCCCGTGCACTCCCTAGCTGTAGCAATTACTGGTAGTGGTAGCACGTGTACGGACAACGCTTGAGTCCACAGCCAGGGAAGTAACAACACATTATTGCTGGCGTGTCTTTACATGTTGTGGTTACTAATGTTTATGAAGCAGGAGTCGAAGAAGAGAGAGGAAGAGAGAGAGGGCTGGAGAGAGGAGAGAGTGGGAAAGAGAAAGAGAGAGGGAGAGACTGGGAGAGTGAAAGAGAGGGGGAGAGGGGGAGGGAGAGAGTGGGAAAGAGAAAGAGAGAGGGGTGAGGGGGGGGGGAGAGAAGAGAGAGGGAGGGAAAGGGGAGAGAGCTGGAGAGAGAAAGGGAGAGAGTGAGAAAGAGAAAAAGAGAGGGGATGAGGGAGAGAGAGAAGAGAAGAAGAGAGACGGCGAGAGAGAGAGAGAGAGAGAGAGAGAGAGAGAGAGAGAGAGAGAGAGAGGAGAGAGCTGGAGAGAGAGAGAGAAGAGAAAGAGAAAGTCGACAGTCTTCACTTTTGTAACCATTTCCTGTCACCCCTTTTAAGTGAGTTAGGAGGTCTTGAGCCTAAGGGCTGTGCAGGTTATTGTTGTCATTATGAAAGTAGAAAATCCATCACCTAGCCAAGGATTCGAACCCAGGCCTCATTAATGGAAGCCTAAGTTTAAGCCACTCGACCAGATGCTCCTCCAAGCCCAAGACAATTGGTAAAACTCCCCAGCTGGATGGGGACGTGCTAGCTACTCTACCACCACGGCTCACGCCCATAATAAGCATCATCCTCAATCATGAAGTCCCATGCCAGCTGGCGTAGGCATTCATGTCTTCTCAACACATCTCATTCTTTGGTGTTCTCGATCTACTCTGCGGATAATATATATTCCTTCACGCCACCGTCTCAATCCACCCAGCATCGCTTCTCTTGGTCTGCCCCTGCCTCACTTCCCCATGATCTTTCTAGTCTTCACGCTGTTGTCCAATGCCTCTTTTCTTACGGCATGACCAAAGAAAGCTGTTTGTCTCATTCTGAAATAAGTATATCCCAGAAAAAAAAAATCGATTTTTGTCATTCAATCAATCATGTGCCGTCTCCTCAGTAAAGGTTGGCTGCATTGGATCTCCAACACTGTCTGTCTCTCGCCTTGCTTGTACATACTGTCAGATTGCTTTCTTGCGAACGCGGTTTGTGAGCTGGTTTTCGAAAAAGGTATAGATGCCGGTCGTTCAGAAAGCAATTGCAAACTACTGAATGTAAAATTTGCCCAGGATTCACGAACAGCAAAAATGCTGGGGTTGACTGCTACGTCCTGTGAAGGACATGCAACTAAAATGTCATTTAACGTGACCGAAATATTTCACTTGCCTTTTTCTTATTTCTTTCATCAAATCCGTTTTCATTTCCAATTTTTTTTTCTCCAGAACATCTGTATTTAATTGCTGTTGTTTCCATGAAATACGACATTTTCTTCTGTATATCCACATCAAATTTCTCAAGTGCATGCGCCATATAGTAGTGCTGAATATACATTCTTCTTATCATTATATATTCTTATTTTACAATTTTATGTATGGGCGGTAGCTAACAGTTGTCAACCATTTGTTTATGTGCTATTTGCCTTTTCTCCTTCTCCGTAACAGAATATAAGACTGTCTTATCTAAGTCATTTGATATTGTTGGCAATTTGACATGTATATGGCGCGTGTGCGTGTTTCTATGCGAGCATGTAAGTGTGTCTATGTGTTTTGGTTTCTGTCAATTCCAGGCGTTATCAGAAAATGTCGGTTTCTGGTTCTGTTTTCATTTTTATTCATGGCTGTTTATGTTGTTTTATGCGTTGTGTTTCCTTACATTTAGTTAGTAATTTGCTGCTGGTTCGTTTCTGTTGTTTGTTCCCTTGACCGTGGAATTAGCGGATGTAACATTGTTTCTGTTGTTTGTTCCTTTGACCGTGGAATTAGCGGATGTAACATTGTTTCTGTTGTTTGTTCCTTTGACCGTGGAATTAGCGGATGTAACATTGTTTCTGTTGTTTGTTCCCTTGACCGTGGAATTAGCGGATGTAACATTGTTTCTGTTGTTTGTTCCTTTGACCGTGGAATTAGCGGATGTAACATTGTTTCTGTTGTTTGTTCCCTTGACCGTGGAATTAGCGGATGTAACATTGTTTCTGTTGTTTGTTCCCTTGACCGTGGAATTAGCGGATGTAACATTGTTTCTGTTGTTTGTTCCTTTGACCGTGGAATTAGCGGATGTAACATTGTTTCTGTTGTTTGTTCCCTTGACCGTGGAATTAGCGGATGTAACATTGTTTCTGGGATCTTAGTTCTTTTGGAATTACAGGGGCAATCGTGTTATCTTGAAAAGAAATGACGATTGTCCTACAGTTTAGCTGCATTCACTTGCCAAATTTCATATTGTCTGTCTGTCTGTCTGTCTGTCTGTCTGTCTGTCTGTCTGTCTGTCTGTCTGTCTGTCTGTCTGTCGGTCTGTCTTTACGCCTGCCTGCCTGTTTGTCCGACTGCCTGTCTACCTGACTACCTGTCTGCCTGACTGTCTGTCTGTCTGCCTGCCTGCCTGTCTGCCTGCCTGCCTGCCTGCCTGTCTGTCTGTCTGTCTGTCTGTGTGTCTTTACGCCTGCCTGCCTACTTGTCCGACTGCTTGTCTACCTGACTACCTGTCTGCCTGACTGCTTGACTGCATGTATTTATGAGTGCCTGCCTGTCTGTTTATCTGACTGCCTGTCTGCCTGTCTATCCAACTTCCTGTCTACTGACTGCCTGACCACTTAACTGCTTGACTGTCTGAGTGCTTAATTGCCTGAGTGCTTGACTGCCTGAGTGCCTGAGTGCCTGAGTGCTTAATTTATTGACTGTCTGAGTGCCTGAGTGCCTGAGTGCTTGATTGATTGACTGTCTGAGTGCCGGAGTGCTTGATTGATTGACTGTCTGAGTGCCTGAGTGCCTGAGTACCCGAGTGCTTGATTGATTGACTGTCTGAGTGCCTGAGTGGCTGAGTGCTTGATTGATTGACTGCCTGAGTGCTTGAGTACCTGAGTGCCTGAGTGGCTGAGTGCTTGAGTGCCTGAGTGACTGAGTGGCTGAGTGCCTGAGTGCCTGAGTGGCTGAGTGCTTTAGTGCCTGAGTGGCTGAGTGCTTGAGTGTCTGAGTGCCTGAGTGGCTGAATGCTTGAGCGTCTGATTGCTTGACTGCCTGTGTGCTTGACTATGTGAGTGCTTGACTATGTGAGTGGTTGACTATGTGAGTGCTTGACTATGTGAGTGCTTGACTGCCTGTGTGCTTGACTATGTGAGTGCTTGACTGCCTGTGTGCTTGACTATGTGAGTGCTAGACTATGTGAGTGCTTGACTGCCTGTGTGCTTGACTATGTGAGTGCTTGACTGCCTGTGTGCATGATTATGTGAGTGCTTGACTGCCTGTGTGCTTGACTATGTGAGTGCTAGACTATGTGAGTGCTTGACTGCCTGTGTGCTTGACTATGTGAGTGCTTGACTGCCTGTGTGCATGACTATGTGAGTGCTTGACTGCCTGTGTGCTTGACTATGTGAGTGCTTGACTGCCTGTGTGCTTGACTATGTGAGTGCTTGACTGCCTGAGTGCTTGACTGCCTGAGTGCTTGACTATGTGAGTGCTTGACTGCCTGAGTGCTTGACTATGTGAGTGCTTGACTGCCTGAGTGCTTGACTATGTGAGTGCTTGACTATGTGAGTGCTTGACTGCCTGAGTGCTTGACTATGTGAGTGCTTGACTGCCTGAGTGCTTGACTATGTGAGTGCTTGACTATGTGAGTGCTTGACTGCCTGAATGCTTGACTGCCTGTGTGCTTGACTATGTGAGTGCTTGAATATGTGAGTGCTTGACTGCCTGAGTGCTTGACTATGTGAGTGCTTGACTATGTGAGTGCTTGACTATGTGAGTGCTTGACTATGTGAGTGCTTGACTATGTGAGTGCTTGACTGCCTGAGTGCTTGACTGCCTGAGTGCTTGACTATGTGAGTGCTTGACTACCTGAGTGCTTGACTATGTGAGTGCTTGACTATGTGAGTGCTTGACTGCCTGAGTGCTTGACTATGTGAGTGCTTGACTATGTGAGTGCTTGACTGACTGAGTGCTTGACTATGTGAGTTCTTGACTGCCTGAGTGCTTGACTATGTGAGTGCTTGACTATGTGAGTGCTTGACTATGTGAGTTCTTGACTGCCTGAGTGCTTGACTATGTGAGTGCTTGACTATGTGAGTGCTTGACTGACTGAGTGCTTGACTATGTGAGTTCTTGACTGCCTGAGTGCTTGACTATGTGAGTGTTTGACTATGTGAGTGCTTGACTATATGAGTGCTTGACTGCCTGTGTGCTTGACTATGTGAGTGTTTGACTATGTGAGTGCTTGACTATGTGAGTGCTTGACTATGTGAGTGCTTGACTATGTGAGTGCTTGACTATGTGAGTGCTTGACTGCCTGTGTGCTTGAATATGTGAGTGTTTGACTGCCTGTGTGCTTGACTATGTGAGTGCTTGACTGCCTGTGTGCTTGAATATGTGAGTGCTTGACTGCCTGTGTGCTTGACTATGTGAGTGTTTGACTGCCTGTGTGCTTGACTATGTGAGTGCTTGACTATGTGAGTGCTTGACTATGTGAGTGCTTGACTATGTGAGTGCTTGACTGCCTGTGTGCTTGACTATGTGAGTGTTTGACTGCCTGTGTGCTTGACTATGTGAGTGCTTGACTATGTGAGTGCTTGACTATGTGAGTGCTTGACTATGTGAGTGCCTGACTATGTGAGTGCTTGACTGCCTGTGTGCTTGAATATGTGAGTGCTTGACTGTCTGAGTGCTTGACTATGTGAGTGCTTGACTATGTGAGTGCTTGACTATGTGAGTGCTTGACTGCCTGTGTGCTTGACTATGTGAGTGCTTGACTATGTGAGTGCTTGGCTATGTGAGTGGTTGACTGCCTGTGTGCTTGACTATGTGAGTGCTTGGCTATGTGAGTGCTTGACTATGTGAGTGCTTGACTATGTGAATGCTTGACTGCCTGTGTGCTTGACTATGTGAGTGCTTGACTATGTGAGTGCTTGGCTATGTGAGTGCTTGGCTATGTGAGTGCTTGACTATGTGAGTGCTTGACTGCCTGTGTGCTTGACTATTTGAGTGCTTGACTATGTGAGTGCTTGGCTATGTGAGTGCTTGACTATGTGAGTGCTTGACTGCCCGTGTGCTTGACTATGTGAGTGCTTGACTATGTGAGTGCTTGACTATGTGAGTGCTTGACTATGTGAGTGCTTGGCTATGTGAGTGCTTGACTATGTGAGTGCTTGACTATGTGAGTGCTTGACTATGTGAGTGCTTGACTGCCTGAGTGCTTGACTGCTTGCATGTCAGCCTATCTGCCCGGCTGCCCTTTCTTCCGCCACATCTCTTTATCTGTTGCATACAGTGTATCCTACAATGCATATGTTCTGCTTGTCATGTTTACCAACACCCATATAGTGGCCATTGATGATTACCAACGAACACAAAATTAAAACAGTTAGGTGTGTGCGACTCCCGCCAAACAGTGAGAGACAATAAACACAGACACGCTGTGCACACATTACAATGAACTTAAATCTGGCAAACGTCCAGTCGTTGTATTGTGGTGTAACTTACTTGTATCTTATTTTTAATATATATCTTATATATAAAAGGCAATCTCTGTCTGTATGTCTGTCCTTTAAGCGTTCGCTAACGGTCCATCCGATTGAGATGAAATTTTCTACACGTCTTCCTCTCATTCCCGCGCTACCAACTGTGATATTTTTTTTAGTGTGAAATAGGCTACTTACTTAATATTATTTAATTTTTCAATTTTCATTATAATTTCGATATAGCAAGGGGACTTAACTCTAGAAAAGTTATTTCAAGGGGCATAACTTTTAATAACTTTTCTGTATACCTTATAGTCATATTGTTGCATCGTTTTCAAAGATTTATAAACTCTTTGTCTATAGTTATGTACAGGCATATGAGTTATAATAAATAATGATTCAATCTTTAAGGCATTTTCAAAGTTTTCATAAAAATAATGCATAATGCATAACATTGTAACTCATCTTTTTATGCTTAAGAAGTTATCTACAGTCATGTAGGTGATTAGAAACAGTTTTCATTAAAAATAATGGATGGTGTGTGGAAGGACATTCTTTTAAGTTACTTTTTGTTGTTGTATGAATTTCATGAGACGCTGCTCGCCAGGAGCTCGGCGAAGCCACGCCGGGTCAGATAGATAGACAGACTCACCTTTTCGCTGCAGTTATCTACAGGCATATGCGTTATAATCCTTCTCTCCCCTAATCCTCCTCCTCCTACCCTCTTCCTCTTCCCCTCCCCCTCTTCCTTCTCCATCCTCCTCCTCTCTCTTTCTCCTCCTCCTCCCTCCTCCTCCCTCTTCTTCCTCCTTCCTCCTCCTCCTTCCTCTTCCTCCCTCCTCCTCCCTCTTCCTCCTCCTACCTCCTCGCCCTCCTCCCTCCTCCTAATAACTCCTCTTCCTTCCTCCTCCCTTCTCCTCCTCTCTCCTCCTACTCCCTCTTCCTCCTCCCTCCTCCTCCCTCCTCCTCCTACGTCCTCCGCCTCCCCCTCCTCCTCCTCCTCCTCCTTTCTCCTCCCTCCTCCTCCCTCTCCTCCTCCCCCCTCCTCATCCCTCCTCCTCCCTTCTCCTCCTCTCTCCTCATCCTCTCTTCTCCTCCCTCCTCCTCCCTCCCCCTCCTCCCTCCTCCTCCCTCCTCCTCCTCCCTCTTCCTCCTCCTCCCTCCTCATTCTCCACCTCCTTCTCCTCGCTCCTCCCTCCTCCTTCTCCCTCTTCCTCCTCCCTCCTCATTTTCCCTCTTCCTCCTCCCTCCTCTTCCTTCTCCTCCGCCTCCTCCCTCTTCCTCCTCCCTCCTCCTCCTTCTCCCTCCGCCTCCTCCCTCCTCCTCCCTCCTCCTCCCTCCTCCTCCTCCATCTCGCTCCTCCTCCCTCCTCCTCCTCCCCTCCTCCTCCTGCGTTCTTCTCCTCCCTCCTTCTCCTTCCTCCTCCCTCTTCCTAATCCCTCTTTCTCCTCCCCCTCCTCCCTCCTCCTCCCTCTTCCTCCTCCTCCCTACTCCTCCTCCCCTCCTCCCTCGTCCTCCTCCCTCGTCCTCCTCCCTCCTCCCTCCTCCTGCCTCCTCCTCCTCCCTCCTCCTCCTTCCTCCTCCTTCCTCCTCCTTCATCCTACCTCCTCCTCCTCCCTCCTCCCCCTCTCTCCTCCTCCTAATCCCTCCTCCTCCCTCCTATTCCTCCCTACTCCTCCTCCTCCTTCCTCCTCCCTCCTCTTCCCTCCTCCTCCTCTCTCCACCTATCTCTTCCTCCCTCCTACTCCTCCCTCCTCCACCTCCCTCTTCCTCCTCCCAGCTCCTACTCCTCCTTTTTCTTCTTCTGCTGCTGCTGCTGCCGCCGCTCCATTTACCCAAGTTAATTGTTGACAGACAGAGAGACAGACAGAGAGGGAGGGACAGACAGACAGCCAGCCAGACAGACAGACAGACAGACAGACAGACAGACAGACAGACAGACAGACAGACAGTCGGGAACGGGAATTTATATGACTACTTATATAAATTAAATGAGATGCTCCCCATCACGTGCTGGGCGAAGCCGGGCCGGATCAGACAGACAGACAGACAGACAGACAGATAGACAGACAATGAGACAGATAGATAGTCGGGAACGGGAGCTTATAAGACTACTTATATGAATTATATGAGATGCTCCACACCAGGAGCTGGGCGATGCCGGGCCGGGTCAGACAGCCAGCCAGCCAGCCAGACAGACAGACAGACAGACAGACAGACAGACAGACAGACAGATAGACAGGCAGACAGTCGGGAACGGGAACTTATATGACTACTTATATAAATTAAATGAGATGCTCCCCATCAGGTGCTGGGCGAAGCCGGGCCGGATCAGACAGACAGACAGACAGACAGACAGACAGATAGACAGACAATGAGACAGATAGATTGTCGGGAACGGGAGCTTATATGACTACTTATATGAATTAAATGAGATGCTCCACACCAGGAGCTGGGCGATGCCGGGCCGGGTCAGACAGACAGACAGACAGACAGACAGACAGACAGACAGACAGACAGACAGTCGGTAACGGGAACGAGAACTTATATGACTACTTATATGAACTGGGCGAAGCCGGGCCGGGTCAGCTAGTATATATATATATACTAGCTGACCCGGCCCGGCTTCGCCCAGACTCTGGTGGGGAGCATCTCATTTAATTCATATAAGTAGTCATATAAGCTCCCGTTCCCGTTCCCGACTATCTATCTGTCTGTCTGTCTGTCTATTATTAGAAAGAGCACTTAAAAGATCTTTACATCTTCCCCAAACAATAAACTTGGGTAAATGGAGCGTCT
>OY992887.1:17989407-18041144 GCA_963921405.1 Cepaea hortensis | reverse complement strand
AAGAAGGGAAACATACAAATATCTGGGTACAATCTTCAACTGCTCCAACATAGTAAGGGCAGAAATACAAGATAGAATCAACTCTGGAAATAAGATATACTATGCACTACAACATCTACTAAAATCAAATGCGCTATCTCGTAACACCAAGGTCACAATATACAAAACACTGATCAGACCAGTTGTGCTGTATGGCTCTGAAACCTGGAGTACAACTAAATGAGACGAAGCCTTGTTACAAACCTTTGAGAACAAAGTCTTAAGGCGCATCTTTTGGCCCATTAGGGATACACAAAGTGGAGAGTGGAAAAGAAGAAGCAACAAAGACATTTATGATCTGTTTAAGTCCCCGCTAATCACTGGTATCATGAAGGCTAATATACTGCAATGGCTAGGGCATATAGAAGGAATGGAAGATAATAGGGAAAAAAACTCGCTTACACTCAGGAAATAAATGACCGTAGACCCCGAGGTAGACCAAGAAGACGGTGGAGAGATAATACATGTACAGACCTACAAGCACTTAGAATCAACGACTGGCAAGAGAAGGTCAACCTGAGAGACGAATGGAGACGGCTTGTATCTGCAGAAAAGAACCTCAATGGCTCGGAGTGCTGAAGAAGAAGAAGAATATATAAGCAATAAAACAAGTAAGTAACCAAATGTTACAAAGCCATCTGTTAGCAGTAAAACAAGTAAGTGACAAAATGTTAAAATGACATATGTTAGCAATAAAATAAGCAAGCAATAAACATATCTAAGCGATCTTTCAACAGTAACGTGTGTAACTGACTGATCCCAAACGCCCCAATCACAAAAACAGCCAACTACGCCAAGATTAGGTTTTGCAGTAAAGTTTATCAATCAATCAATCAATCAATCAATCAATCAATCAATCAATCAATCAATCATGTGACATGCCGGAAAGCGTGGGCGGTAATTTCTCGACATTTCACTCGATCACAAGAGTCGTGGATCAGCTCAGTGTTCCTGTCTCGTCCATGCCATGTGGTCAAGCCATCTAGGGATTTTCCTCTCAGTCTTCCCCTTGGTCTGTTCCCTTCGATCTTGCCAGTTGTCACTAAGTTCTCCAATCCATTTCTTCTCATAACATGTCCATGTTGACTGTCTACGTCTAATTTCTCTAATCAATTTACGAATGGCGGGTTAATGAAAACAGGACACGCAGATTTATGCAGCCGGTTTGGGAGGAATGATAAAACGATGGGATAAGTGCATCAATGTTGGTGGGAATTATGTTGAGAAATAAAGGGACAATGTATGTATAAAAATAAACTGGTTTCAAGTTGTTATTATGTTTAGTTGTGGATTATGCAACCATTTGTGACTTACTTATTAACTTACCCTCGAAACAACGAGTGCCTGGAAAAGACTAATGAAAAAGGAAATGTAATACAGCTATAAGAAAGAATGGTTACATTGTGACAAGAGAAGCAATGGAAAACAGCGTGACGACTGGATAAATCAGTGAAAGAAGAGGCAGACCTGAAGAAATGATACTGGATGGACTGAGACTGCGACATGGAGGGATATCACCAGCAGAAGATGCTGGATGATGCTCGATGAACTGAGACGGTGATATGGAGGATATCACCAGCAGAGTTGATCCAGAATTTCAGAACAACGTATCCCGTTAGCGCTGCATCTTGTCAGGTGCATGCTCCATAGTTATATATCAGATGATGTGAATAAACGAAGAACTTTTTGGCTGAAATACTAAATACATTGTCATTGATATTGATCAAGAACACAAGGACCAGGATCTGTGGAGAGACATGAACGCCTAAGCCAGTTGACAAGGCATGTGGAGATGCTGATGCTGATGATGATGATGATGGTAGCTAATATGGCTAGCAGCTGTTGCAGATTTGTAACGTTTTCAGCTGTCAAGCCTGTGCCACATGCGTAACGTAGATTGTTTATATTATAACCTCCATCTCGCATTCATGATCTATCTTTGATCTCACTCAATTATTTCGCTATCGAGAGAGAGAGAGAGAGAGAGAGAGAGAGAGAGAGAGAGAGAGAGAGAGAGAGAGACAGAGACACAGAGACACAGAGACAGAGAGAGAGGTGGGAGAGAGATAGAGAGTGAGAGAGAGAGAGAGAGAGAGAGAGAGAGAGAGAGTTACAGTTAGTTGAGCATCCTTTAAGTACGTGACAATCAAGCCCAGGTTTTTTTTTTGGGGGGGGGGAAGGGGGGGGAGGGGGGTGTCTCTGTTTGTGATTTCTTGGCAAGTTTACGTTCAGTATTTTGCCATTGCTTTCTGAACGACCGGCACTCATACCTTCAAATGGAAACCAACGCAAGGCAGTTTGCTTCCAAATTGCCCGCAGCTGTGTTTCGAACACGGTATTCGGGATTACGAATTGCATTCGTAACCCTTCGCCACAGTGCCGGTGAGAGAAGAGATCGGTAGACACAACACATCCTTATCTTCATCATCATCACGTGCCGATAAACATCGAGGGGTCATGTTTCACCATCTTACACGATCACCAGAGTCGTTGATCAGCTCTGTGCTCTTGTCTCGACCATACTACGTAACCATGTCATCCAGGTATTTACATCTCTGCCTTCCCTTTGTTCTTTTCCCCTAAATCTTGCCAGTTGTCCCCAATTTGTAAATTTATTTATTCTCATAACGTGTCCAAACAATTGTGACTGTCTACGTCTAATTTGTCTAATCCTTATATTACTCCTTGCTAATATAGCAGATCGTTTGCAAATACATTAACACCTTGGTTTTGTCGATATTCCGTCCGAAAACAATCGGCGAAATCCGAAGCCAATGAAAACCGAGGCAATTACTTCCATATGAATCAATGTAAATACAATTACTTCGTTAGAGAAACTCCAAAATACATACCAAAAACACATTTTATAGAGAATAAATATAGTGGATAATGCTATTTTCCGGCCTCAGACTTGTCCAAACTCGCACCTTCGCTGTGCCTAGTAACACTATGTATGCCATTGCGGCTCTTGAAGTTTTTAAACCATCCTCTGCTGGCCTTAAAACCACAAAGTACACTAGCACTCGTCCCAGTTATTTTCTTAATGAGATCGTCATACAACAGTCTGGCTTTTCACATATGATTGCCTCTAACTTGTGTTCATTTATCCAAATTAATAATAACTAATAGACATCTTAAATTGTTTGCGACCTTTTTTTCGTTAGCACATTCATGACTTTCGCTACATTAGCCTCCTTTAGTGCTTCTTTTTTCGCCACAATAGAACTTATCGTGAATGGCGACTTCCCGTACATGCGACCGACTTAAGCAATTTTAATACTGCTTTCGTATGTGTGATGAAAAAAAAAAAACACGCTAAACTGAGCAGAAGAACGCGTGGGTCCCTTTGTTTTCGCAAATTTAGCAGCGAGGTCATGTTGACACGCCGACGAAATGCGAGGCAATCGGCGAAAACCGAGACACATCTTTTGCGGTAATAATCGACGAAAACTGAAACCGGCGATAACCGAAGGCAACGAAAACCGAGGTTTTACTGAAGTCGCTATCCTCAAGGCCTGCAGAAAAGATTCTCGATCCTATACCACTTCCCCTACCCAATGAATGTACTTGCCAGGGGTGTGTTCAATGCCCTGTAACCATCTTCGTGATGGTCGAGCCCTGGCTTCGGTTCCGTCATACAGATGCCCAGTTCACACAAGGAAACAGCTATATATAGGGTGTATATTTAATGACTGGGCAGTGTTTGGAAATATTGCCGGTCCAAGCTTTGTATTAATCCTCAGTAAAGTTCATGCAACATAATAGGTAAATACAAAACTTGGACAGGCAATATTTTCAAACACTACACAGTCGTTAAGAATACACCCTGTATATTTCCATGCAGTATTTTTGATGTTTGTAGTAACGCTCTGTGTGTGTGTGTGTGTGTGTGTGTGCGCGCGCGAGTGTGTGTGTGTGTGTGTGTGTTTGTGTGCTAACAAAGGCCTTGACCCGAAAGTCCATGTTGCTCTTGGGATTGTTTTCTAGTTGAGCTCAACGTCTGGCTTGTTGATGATTCTTGCCTGTAATTCCAGGAACGATGTCTTCCACCGCCGTTCTATCCAAACCTTTGTAGCATTTAATGTTGTCAAATTATTTCAGTTTACGAGACATCATGATGATAATTTGCAGGTTTTCCCCTATTTTCAGTTCTTGTAGAAATCTGTGGGGAGCGGTTGGCCGAGTGGCTAAGAACACCATGTTCTCCTTCCGGTGACCCGGGTTCGAATCCTCAGTAAAGTGTGGATTTTTTTCTGTCGGGGGCAAACATAAAACCCTAACCCGCACAGTTTGCGGGGACTGCACTAGCCAGGCGGCCTTAATTTCTCAGGCTCAAGACCATCCTCCCTTCCCCGCCCTACACTGCAAGGTGCTTTAAGGCAGTAGATGACAACAGAAATCTATTGTTGTTGTCTTCCACTTATGCGGTTAGGCGTCGTTGGAAGGAGTAATTGAAGCACCAACGCCATTCTTTACATTCCTCCATTATTTGTGAGCAGTATTGACGCGTTGTGTTATAACGTGTTGGTATGGGAGCCGGTCGTTCGAAAAGCAATGGCAAACTACTGAACGTTACAACTTGCCTAGTACATCAACAGCAGCTGAAAAATGCTGGTGTTGACTGCAACGTCCTGCAAGGGATATGTAACATTAACAACATAAAGTATTTTCTAGGATCAAGTAACGCCCCCTCCCCCCCCCCCCCTCCCGGTTGGCTAGACCTGTGACGGGTTCCTTACCTAGTGAACCCGTTTATATTTGCTACAACGAACATGCCACAGGACAGAGACACAGAAGAATGCCAGTCGTTCCCTTATTCTTTGTCCAAGATATTTTACTCTAGTCTACACTTTTCGTAATGCTGCTTACCCGCGTTCGAAACACAACGGTGACCGATTTGGCAGCAGACCGTTTCTCGCTTGTTGTAACGTGTTGGTATGGGAACTACTGAACGTAAAATTTGCCCAGGAATCACGAACAGCGAAAATGCTGGGGTTGACTGCTACGTCCTGTGAAGGACATGCAACTTAAAAATGGGAGCCGGCCGTTTAAAAAGCAATGGCAAACTACTGAACGTAAAACTTGCCAAGACATCAACAACGACAGTAAAGATGCTGGTATTGACTGCAACGTCCCGTAAAGCATATGCAACTTCAAACAAACACAAACACAAAGAGGTATTTTAAGAATTTGTCAGCAACCTTCAAGTCCAACAGGTGGAGGTCACCTTGGCCGAATGGATAAGGGCACTGGTTCTTAAACATCCAGTGTGCTGAAGTCGAGGTAGCGGGTTCAACACCGACGCCGATCAGTTGGACTAAAATGTTGACTTCTCGTCCTTGACTTGGGGACGTAAATTACAAATATCTCTGAAGTTGGGTTCGCCTTATAGCCAGGGACACTGGTCATAGGGAAAGCTAATCTACACGCAAAAATCAGTCCAACGCATTAGAAGTAGTAGCATGTGATTAGACTAAGCTTGAGTTCAGAGCGAGCTAGCGTTAAAAAAAACAAAAACATCCCCGATTTTCTTCTTCAGTGAATGCGAAATGATCCATGACTCGCATGTATTTGTTTTCAAAGGGAAGATGTATGACCTCAGAAATGTTACTTTACCCTGTTTGTTGTCATAGGGAAGATGTATGACCTCAGAAATGTTACTTTACCCTGTTTGTTGTCATAGGGAAGATGTATGACCTCAGAAATGTTACTTTACCCTGTTTGTTGTCATAGGGAAGATGTATGTTCTCAGAAATGTTACTTTACCCTGTTTGTTGTCACAGCGAAGATTTTTTTGTCACAGCGAAGAAAATTGTCGCCATTGTTGTTGGTTTGTGACCTAACATATTGAAAGTGTGTGACATATTCAATGTCTTCATTATTGATTGTGATTTGCCGTTGACATTTAGGTCTGTCTGTTGGCATTATTGTTTTCAAAGTTCAGAAAAAGAATTCGATCTTAGTTATGTCTTTTGACAAACAAGAATCCTGTAGAACTATTTACGAACCATCCGTGTCTTACAATTATATTTTCATTCTGTTCTATCTTTTTCTCCGTATCTGTATCAATTCCTTTAGTACGACCCAATCAGTGTAAACTGCGATGCGATCAAACAATTTTGTTTACTTATTTCATTACATATCTTTGTCATATCCAAGTAAATCAATATTAATTTTCTTGTTCTATATTCTTTCTTGCTTATTGTTCTCACATCTTCGTGATTCCTACCTGACTGTTCTATTTCTACAGCCTTCCATTTTCCGAACTCCAGTCATGAAAAGTTCGCTGGTAATCTATATTTGAATATGATTAGCCTCATTTGCCACATTCTTGTTCTCCGCTGTCTTTGATTATTTTATTCTGTCTGTTCTGTCATTAACTATTCCTGTCTTAGTCAGTTCTTACTGTAACTCTATCTTTCGCATGCAATTGTCATTTAAAGTGATTATTGTGCTTCATAGATTATACCAAGGCATTTGATAAAGTAAAACATGATGAACTAATTAACATGTTGGAAGATATCAACATTGATGAGAAACATATAAGAATAATAACAAAAATATGTACTCGAACCAAGTAGCTGCAATTAAAATGGGAAATAAAAGAGCTTATAATATAAACAATATATGCTATGAAGATGACACAGTATTGGTGGCTGAAAGTGCAAAAAAAAAAAAAAACAATTGTTGACATTGTTGTAACAGAGAGTGCAAAGAAAGGACTCTCATTGAATATATATCTTTAAAAAGAAAATCAGTAACAATAGTGATATCAAAGAAAAAAGTGACACCAAAATATGAAACGGAAATAGAAGGGAAAATTCTTAACCAAGTGGGTAATTTTCAATACCTAGGGGCATTTATAACATCAGATGGAAGATTCACAACACAGACTACGAACAGAATAGGGCAAACAAAAGCTGCATTTCAGAAAATAAAAAGTATTTTTTGCAGTAATTCACAATCATTGAATGTAAGAAAGAGAGTGCTGAAGTGCTACATAGAATCTGTTTTGCTGTATGGTAGTGAATCTTGGAATGTAAATGAACAAATTAGGAAGAACATGGAAGCAACAGAGATGTGGTTCCTGAGACGAATGTTGCGAATTCATTTGAACTGCCAAGGTAACTAACGACGATTGCCTAGAAGGCGCTAATGAAGCCAGAACGTTATATACAACAGTAAGAAAGAGACAAACATAATTTTTTGGTCATGTGATGAGAAGAGAGGCATTGGAGAACGTCGTGACGACTGGAAAGATTGAGGGGAAATGAGGCAGAGACCGACCAAGAGAAATGATGCTGGAGGGATTGAGAATATGGGGAAATATCAGCTGTAGAGTTAATCCAGAACACCAAAGACCCAGATCTGTGGAGAGACATGCACGCCTATGCCAAATGGCATGCACTTGATGATGATGATTGGTCAGAAAGTGATTATTTACAATAATGAAAATTACTATTAGGTAGTATGAGTTCAAATGAACTGAGATCATCATCATCATCATCATCATCATCATCATCATCATCATCATCATCATCATCATCATCATCATCATCATCATCATCATCATCATCATCATCATCATCACCATCATCATCATCATCATCATCATCATCATCATCATCATCATCATCATCATCATCATCATCATCACCATCATCATTCATCATCATCATCCAGTGTTACACTGTCATTGATTTATCGTTGACAATGAGTCCCAAGCACTTCCGGTCTTATGTGCAATTCTTGTAGCCCATCAATTGATACTTTCCACCAGAATGTACAAAACATGAGGCGGATAGAATGAGGAGGGGAGAGGAGTCATTTATAATAACCACCCAGTGACATCTTCGCATTGAAGGTCGGCTGTATTCAGTCTCCAAACTATCGCCAGCGCCGCTCGTCTTTACAACGCATTCATAGTCTTCTTCCAGTCTATGTCTTGATGGTGTCACCGGCATGTAACGTTGTTCTTGGTAAGGTGCAGATTTTTTTTTCTGTCGGGGACAAAAAGAAAAACCCCTAACCTGCACAATTCGCAGCGACAGCACTAGCCAGGCGGCCCTTAATTCCTCAGGCTCAAGACCACCCTTTACACCCAAGGTACGATAAGCAGTAGTTGACAGGCAGCTTAATGTCAAAATCAGCATCTCTGTACTCAGGACATTCCCACACATGATCCGTCCCAAATGGCACCCATGCTGATTATTCCTATAGAAATTTGATTACAAGTCTATTTGGTTTTTTTCCCTGTGCTTTGATTTATCGTTCAGACCCACTGCTCACTCCTTTCCCTTATGCTTTTATTTATCGTTCAGACCCTCTGCTCACTCCTTTCTAAACCAGTCTGTTCAGAAATGGGTACTCCGTCTGCTCTACTGCACTCTACCTGGTTCCAGACAGCCTTCACCAAATCACCTTTGTCATAAAGTAGCTTTCTGCTGAGAGGGCCAGCAGTTAAATCTAGCAGCCTGTTCATTGCTCCACTCAAGGAATATGTTCAGTAAGGTGGAGACAGGAATGGTTTATGTGGAATGGCTATCCTCGCTAATGTATGAGTAGAAATAGAGAAGAAGGCAATTCTTAAAACTTTGAAAATAAAGATTGTTCGTTCGTTCGTTCGTTCGTCTTCCGCATGTACTCTTCCCCTCTAAGTTTTCATCTTGTCCATCATATAAAAGTGGCTATTTAGCTCTAAACGGCAGAAGTGCTTTAACTGTCTCACATTGATCTCATCCAGAAATGTTTTCTTCAATCCCCCGTTTTGTAAATACTCTTCAGATTGTTTAACATTAAGATAACATCAAGATAATACCAATATAACATCAAGATAACAAGATATCATCAACATATCAACAAGATAACATCAAGATGACAACAAAATAACATCAAGATAACAACAAGATAACATCAAGATAGCATTAAGTTGATATTAAGATAACAACAAGATAACACCATGATAACATCAAGATAATAAAAAGATAACATTAAGATAACATCAATAAAACAACAAGAAAACATCACGATAACATCAAGATAACAACAAAATGACATTAAGATAACATCAAGATGACATAATAACAACAAGATAACAACAACAAA
Organism: Cepaea hortensis; assembly: GCA_963921405.1. Lineage (NCBI taxonomy): Eukaryota > Metazoa > Mollusca > Gastropoda > Stylommatophora > Helicidae > Cepaea > Cepaea hortensis. The sequence goes on along the minus strand of OY992887.1, from coordinate 18,032,000 downwards.
ACATCAAGATGTCATTATGATAACAACGAGATAACAAAAAGATAACAAGATGCCATAAAGATAACAAGATAACATTAAGATAACATCAAGATAACAAGAAGATAACAACAAGATTAAATAAAGATACCATAAAGATAACAAAAAGATAACATCAAGATAAAAAGATGACATAAAGATAACATCATGATGACATTAAGATAACAACAAGATAACAACATGATAACTTAAATATGACATTAAGATTACAATCAAAGAACAACAAGATAACAACAATATGACATTAATATAAGAACAAGATAACAACACGATAACAAGAATATAACAAAAAGATAACATTACGATAAAAACAAGATAAGAAGATAGCATAAATGCAACATAAAGATAAAAAAAATAACATCAAGATAATATCAAGATAACATCCAGATATCATCAAGATAACAAGAAGATGACATTAAGATAACAAAAAGATAGCAACAATATAACATCAAGATGACATTAAGATAACAACAAGATAATAATAAGATAACAACAAGATAACAACAAGATACAAGATGACATGAAGATAGCAACAAGGCAACAACAAGATAACAAGATATAATAAAGGATATAGATAAAATAAAACAACAAGATAACAATACGATAACTTCAGGATAACAAGAAGATAACAAGACAACAACAAGATGACATTAATATGACATCAAGATAACAACAAAATAACATCAAGATAACAAGATAGCATAAAGATAACATCAAGATAACATTAAGAAAACAAAAATATAACAATACAATAACATCAAGATAACAACAAGATAACATCAAGACAGCAACAAGATTACAAGAAGATAACAACAAGATAACAACAAAAAACATCAAGATAACATCAGGAAAACAACAAGATGACAATAAGATAACAAAAAGATAACAATAAGATAACATCAAGATGACATTAAGATAACAAAACATAACAACAAGCTGACATTAAAATAACATTAAGATATCAACAAGATGACAACAATATAACATTAAGATAACAACAAGATAATAACAATATGACATTAAGATAACAACAATATAACAACAAGACCTGGGAGTAAGAATCGGCACAGCCAGACGCGAGAGGTACATCGGGAAAACAAAGCGCCTCGTCAACCAACACAGAACTGGCACTATTAGCCACCGGACGCTGATGAATATGCTGGGGGGAGGATCTGAGCACCTATGGACATGTCCGGAGTGCAACGATGATACCCCAACTGATAACTGATAACTGATAACTGATAACTGATAACAATATAACAACACGATAACATTAAGATAACATCAAAATAGTAACAATATGACATTATGATAATAACAAGATAATAACAAGATGACATTATGATAGCAACAAAATATCAACAAGATGACATTAAGATAATATAAAATAACAACAAGATAACATCGAGATAACACTAAGATGACATTAAGATAACAACAAGATAACACCAAGATGACATTAAGATAACAACAGATAATAACACGATAACAAAAAAGATAACATCAAAGAAACATACAGATAAAAACAAGATAACATCTACATAATATCAAGATAACTACAAGATGACATTAAGATAACAACAGGATAACAAAAAGATGACATTAAGATAACAACAAGACAACAACAAGATGGCATTAAGATAACAACAGGATAACAAAAAGATGACATTAAGATAATATAAAATAACAACAAGATAACATCGAGATAACACTAAGATGACATTAAGATAACAACAAGATAACACCAAGATGACATTAAGATAACAACAGATAATAAAAAGATAACAAAAAAGATAACATCAAAGAAACATACAGATAAAAACAAGATAACATCAACATAATATCAAGATAACTACAAGATGACATTAAGATAACAACAGGATAACAAAAAGATGACATTAAGATAACAACAAGACAACAACAAGATGGCATTAAGATACCAACAAGATAACAACATGATAACAACAAGTTAAGAACAAGATGACATTAAGATAACAACAAGATGACATTAATTTAACAACAAGATGGCATTAAGGTGACATTAAGATAACATCAATATAACATCAAGAAAACAACAAGAGAATATCAAGATAACATCAAGAGATGGACGAACAGACAGTCTGTCAGAATGTACATTCAAGGCGAGAGACAGGCAGTGTTGGAGATCCATTGCAGCCAACCTTCATGTTGGAGACGGCATTTGAATGATTGCTTGTTTACATTCTCTGAAAAACAAAATGTCTCCCTTCTGTCAGTACAACCGCATTTCGAAAGCTTCAGTTGCAAATTCCTGTTGTTTATTTATTGTCTACGATCAGCAGAAGTTTATAAATATATATCACATAGGGAATAAATAACAGAAGTACAGTGATATAGAACCTGTGCTTTTGTATGAATGTGAAGCGTGGACAATGAGCAAACAGGCTGAAAAACATCTAATGGCTTGGGAGATGTGTTTCTGAGGAAAATGCAAAGAATACCATGGACATACAAAACACCAATGATCAAGTCCTACAAAAAGCAAATGAAAATCGTAAACTGATTAGAGAAATTAGACGTGGACATTCAAAAAATGTTGGTCACGTTATGAAAAGAAATAAATTGGAGAACTTGGTGACAAGTGGCAAGATCGAGGGGAAGAGAACAAGGAGAAAGCAGAGAAGCAAATACCTGGATGGCTTTTCCATATGGTGTGGTCGAGACAAGGACACGGGTCTGATCCACGACTCTAGTGATCGTATGACATGGCGAAACATGACCGCCCACGCTTATCGACATGGCTACATGATGATGATGATAGTAAGCAGTTTATACAGATGTATCATATACGGAACAACCAAGAAAAGTATAATGAACTGTTTATATAGATTTTTCAGATATGAAATAACCAACAAACATTAGTTGGCTAAGACCGGACGAATGTATACTATTACTGGGCATCTGACTCAGTGAGGCGTTCTAAATGACAAGCATAAACATATCTAAATTTCGACTTCTTCAGCTTTTGAAAATAACATTTACAAACACATCTAACGTGTAGAAGCAATGCGTTTTCGAAAATAAGTACAAATAAACAATATGAGGTTTCAACTGCGTGACACTTCGAAAATCACAAACACAGTTGACATTTCAGCTCACTGGATCTTGGATAATACAGTAAGCGTCTGAAGTTTGGACTTAGTGCGGCTTTCAAAATAACATGCACAAACATGAATGCCATTTTGACATTTTGAGATTTCAAAAATAACAAGTGCAAACACGTCTGATATTTCGGCGCAATAGTTTTCGAAAATAACAAACATAAACGAAGAAATACATATGACATTCCTGCTCTTTGACTTCGAAAATAACGAATAAATCTGACGTGTCGACTGCAGGCGACCGCCGACAGTCACAAACATATGTGACATTTCGACTATATTAAATAAGCTTCGAATATAACTCACACATATGATATTTCGACTATATTAAATAAGCTTCAAATATAACACACACATATGACATTTCGAATCTGTTAAACTTCGAAAACAAAAAACAAGTGTGACGTTTCGACGGCGCAAGGCTTCGAAAATCACAAACACAAATACATTTTCTACCCTATGAGAATTCTAAAACAACAGAACGATCTATATCATAATCAACGTTTCTAGCCAGAAGCGGACTGACAGTGGTACGGAAATTAAAGGTGTATTTGTGTGTACGTGTGTGCGTGTGTACATGTGTGTGTGTGTGTGTGTGTGTGTGTGTGTGTGTGTGTGTGTGTGTGTGTGTGTGTGTGTGTGTCTGGAGATATATGTGTACTGCTTATCGATTATACACGAGCACTTCTATATCTGACATTTGTTTACACCTCTGATTTCTCAGAGAAACAACGCTATTTTCAGTCGTAATATATCAGCCCTTGCTTACATCGTGCCCCGACTTGCGAAACCCTGGACGTGTGTAAGTAAGTCGTGAGAGAGTGCTCTGTTCATTGATTACTGTCCTCATGATGCTCTCCAGACTAGACAATACTTTCTGCCTATCGGCTGGAGGCTAATCAGTTGCCTGTTTGTCGGTTGCCGGCTAATCAACGTCCTGTCTGTAGGCTCCCGGCCTACTTGAGTTCCCAGGAATTGATCATTCATGTTGCTGGCGTGCTGGAGGTCGTGCTGCGGCGTGGATGGAGGCTGGAGATGTCGGCTTGGAGTCGTGCCGGAAGTTGGCAGGCGTTAGAGATCCCCAATCAGACGGGATTGCCAGGCTGCACCGTCGAGGGACTTTCTGTGCTTACAGCGAAATGTTTATTAACGTTGTTGTTACTGTTGATGTAGTTGTTGTTGATGTTGTTGTTATTGTAGTTGTTGTTGTTGTTGATGTTTTTGTTATTGTTGTTGTTATTGATGCAGTTGTTGTTGTTGTTGTTGTTGTTGATGTTGTTGTTGTTGTTGTTGTTGTTGTTGTTACTGATTGTGTTTATACTGTAGTTGTGGTTGATATGGTTGTTGTTGATGATGATGTGGTTGTTATTGATGTTGTTTATATTGTAGTTGTGGTTGATGTGGTTGATGTGTTTGATGTGGTTGTTGTTGTTGTTATTGTTGTTGTTGTTGTTGTTGTTTTTGTTGATGTGGTTGTTATTGATGTTGTTTATATTGTAGTTGTGGTTGATGTAGTTGTTGTTGATCTCGTTGTTATTGTAATTGTTGTTGATGTAGTTGTTACTGCTGATGTTATTTTTGTTGCAATTGTTGTTGATGTTGTTGTTGATGCTGTTGTTATAGATGTTGTTGTTGCCGAAATTATTGTTGTTGTTATTGATGTTGTTGTTATTGTTGATGATATTGTTATTGTTATTGATGTTGTTATTGATGTTGGTAGTATTATTATGTATCTTGTTGTTGTTGTTGTTGTTGTTGTTGTTGTTGTTGTTGTTGTTTAAAGTTGTTGTTGTTGTTGTTCTTGTTGATGTTATTATTGATGTTGTTGTTATTAATGTTGTTGTTGTTAAGATGTTACTGTTGTTGTGGCAGGCGGCTTGACCACGGAGATCCCTGGTCAGAGGGTACGAACTCTTCACCCCTGGATGATTTTGCAAGATCTGTTTCCCCTAGTGCAATGGATCTTATTAGAGTAATTAGACGTAGACAGTCAATTATTTTGCACCCGTTATAAGAAGAAATAAACTAGAGAACTTGGTGACAACTGGCGCGATTGAGAGGAACAGAACAAAAGAAAGGCAGAGAAGTAAATATCTCGATGGCTTGACTACATGGCATGGTCGGGACAAGAACACAGAGCTGATCCACGACTCTGGTGATCGTGTAAGATGGTGAAACATGATCGCCCATGCTTACTGGCATGGAACATGATGAATCAATGACTGGATCTCATACTCTGTGTCACAAAAAGATTTTTTCAATGTCTTAATGTATACTTGCGAATTGGTTGTCTCTCCTCTTGACATAACACCCACAATAATCACACCTTCAATGTTTCAAAAGACAGTGATCATAACCTTTCCAGGCGAAGGCATTGTCTTAAATTTCTTTCTTCGTGGTGATTGCGGATGATGCCACTGCATTGACTGTCTTTTTGTCACAGGTTCAAAATGAGGTGCCCATGTTTCGTCACCTGTAACGATCTTAGCCAAAGTTTTCTCTCCATCAGCATTAAAACGCTCCAGCAATTCATAAGAAATTGCTTTCCTTTGCAATCGTTGGTCATTTGTGAGACTTCTAGAAACCCACCTTTCACAAATCTGAGAAAATCCGAGAGTGTGTAAAACTGCATTTGCACTACCATTGCTGAGTGACAGTTGTGAGGCCAATTGTTGAGTAATGATTCGCCTATCAGTAAGAATAATGACTCCAGCGCTTTTCAACATTTCTGCTTTGGTGGCTGTGGCAGGACATCCGCAGCGTGGCCGATCAAACAGCCCCGTATCTCGACTTCCTGACTCTTTGATTCTCTGAACCCAGCGACTGACTGTACTCCTGTCAACTGCAAAACTTCCATTCACATTACATAGACGTTTGTTACCTTCTCTGCAATGAGAAACTAGATCTCAATTCGTTGCTTATAACGGAAGGACTTCCGGTAAAATGGCGGCAAGATGAAGCGTTACTTTTCGGAGGGACGCTATTCTGTGTTTTTTCATTGGATTTCGTGTGATTTCCTTTGGATTCCCCGTGAATAGTGTTTCCCTGTGGATTATGTGATGTTATATTGTGTTCCTTTTATTGGAAGTTTTCAAAAGTTTTCACGGAAGGCAGGTGGTGGATGTAATTTTGAGGGCAGCCGACAGATATTGTGGGTCATGGCCTCGAATTATACGACGGCAGGCAGAAGAGCTCTACTTGAGCCAATGGCTGCGGTCACCGATCAGTAAGATCACTGCCATAGAGGAAAGCAACGGCAAACTACCTCTTTAAAAGTACCTAGTATATCATGATTCGCTTAAAGACCGATCATCGCAAGACAAGGACAGAGACGCTAAAACTAGCAACTTGGAACGTTAGGACGTTAAACAACGACGGAACATTAGAGAACATCCATCCATCCATCATGTGCCATGCCGGTAAGCGTGGGCGGTCATGTTCTGCCATCTCACTCGATCAACAGAGTCGTGGATCAGTTCCGTGTTTTTGTCTCGACCATGCCACAAGGCCAAGCCATCCAGATACTTGTTTCTAGGTCTTCCCCTTGGTCTGTTCCCCTCGATCTTACCAGTTGTCACCAAGTTCTCCAAATCATTTCTTCTCATAACATGCCCAAAAAATTGTGACTGTCTACGTCTAATGTCTCTGATCAGTTTACGATCTTCATTTGTTTCTTGAAGGACTTGTTCATTGGTCTTTCTGGCTGTCCATGGTATTCTTTGCATTTTCCTCAGAAACCACATTTCTACAGCCATCAGATATTTTTCAGCCTGGCTGCTCATTGTCCAAGCTTCACATCCATATAAAAGTACAGGTTCTATGTAGCATCTCAACACTCTTTTTCTCGTTTCAATTGACATCTTTTTATTGGTCAGTATGTTTTTCATCTTGCTAAAGGCTACTTTTGCCATGGCGATTCTTGTTCTAATCTCTTCAAGGCATCTCCCATCAGATGTTATTACTGTTCCGAGGTAATTGTACCTATTCACTTGTTGAAGAGTATTCCCATTTACTTGTATATTACACTGTGGTATTTCGTTCTTCTTAGTGACGACCATAATCTGAGAACATAAAACAAGAAATTGAAAGGGAAAAAATTAATATTTTAGGTATGTGCGAAACGAGATGGACAGGAGCAGGCATCAAGATAGAGGAAGATTTCAAGATTATTTATTCTGGAGGTGAAGATCGTCATAGGGGAGTGGCAATTATTCTGGATCGGAAAACATCAAAATCTATTCAAGGATATTGGGCCGTGTCGGACAGAGTTCTACTAGTTAAGTTAAGTGGCAGACCTTTTAGCATAAATATTATTCAAGTATATGCCCCAACAGGAGAATCCAGTGAAGATAGTGTAGAAGAATTTTATAACGACATTGAGTCTGCCTTAAAGAAATGTAAAAAGTCAGAAATAAACATCATAATAGGGGACTTCAATGCAAAAGTAGGAAATCAAGGAGATAGCTACACAGTAGGAAACTATGATTTAGGAGAGAGAAATGAAAGAGGATACAGACTCGTAGAGTGTGCAAAAGAACAGGAAATGATTGTAGGAAACACCTGGTTCAAACAACACCCTAGAAGATTATGGATATGGAGGAGTCCAGATAGCAGGATTAGAAACCAGATTGACTACATTCTGATTAGCAGAAGATTTAGAAACGCATTAACAATAGCGAAAACAGTTCCCAGTGCTGATTGTTATAGTGACCACAGATTACTCACAGGAACATTGAGGATAAAGTTTACGAAAGTCAAGTATATAACAGGAAACACTAAATATGATTTATGTACATTGAGTAATGACAAGGAAATACAAAACAAATTCAACACAGAAGTACAGAACAGATTTGAAATTTTGTCTGATCTAGAGATCCTATTCCAGGATGTGGATGGTCAATGGGAAACGTTGAAGAATTCAATCAATGTGGCTGCAGAAACAACTATTCCAAAATTAAAGAAGGTGGGTCGTAAGAAATGGATGACTGCAGAAATTTTACACCTCATGGAAACAAGAAGACTCAACAAAAATAATTCTGTCAAATATGAAGAAATTCACAGACAAGTCAGAACATTATGTAAGGAGGCAAAAGAAAAATGGCTTGAGGAAAAGTGCTCAGAAATTGAAAGCCAACACAACAGTCAAAACACCAAATTAGTGCACAAAATAATTCAGGAACTTACTAATAAAAGAACAAGTACATCAACAGGGTGTCTAAAAACTGAAGATGGCAAAATCATAATAGAAAAAGACCAGATTCTACAGGTATGGACAGATTATGTGAAACACTTTTATGATGATAACAGAGACGAACAGTATGATATTAGATTTAATAATGAAGGACTGCCAATTTTGGAGATGGAGGTTCGAAATGTTCTTAAGCATATGAAAGCTGGCAAGGCCCCCGGTGCAGATAACATAACAACAGAAATGATTAAAGCTTTAGAAGAATTTGGACTAGAGCAAGTCACCAGACTGCTGAACACATTATATGATACTGGAGATATACCTCCTGATTTATGTAACTCTATATTTATTGCAATCCCAAAGAAATCAGGAGCCTTAGAATGTGATCAACACAGAACAATTAGTATAATGAGTCACATCACAAAGATTTTGCTAAGAATTATCATGCAAAGAATGAGGAAGAAGATACAACCTGAAATAGGGGAAGAACAATGCGGGTTTGTAGAAGGAAAGGGAACAGTAAATGCTGTGTATATGCTGCGAACAGTTATTGAACGTGCTATAGAAGTAAACAAGGATATACATCTTTGCTTTATCGACTATACAAAGGCTTTTGATAGCGTTAGACATGTCAGCATGGTGGATATGCTAGCAGATCTACAAATTGATGTGAAAGACATTAGACTTATAAAAAACATATATTGGAAACAACAAGCTGCAATAAGGATTGATAATGAAGTGGGACAGTGTCAGCCAATTAAGAGAGGTGTTAGGCAGGGATGTGTAATGTCTCCAGATCTCTTTTCCCTGTACAGTGAAAATATTTTCAGAAATGTAGAGGATATAAATGGAATCAGCATTGGAGGACGAAACATCAATAACATTAGATATGCAGATGATACAGTATTAATTGCAGACAATCCGCAGGACCTGCAACAATTAGTAGATGCGGTTGTTGTACACAGTGAGCAGCTGGGGTTAGAATTAAATTGTAAAAAGACTCAGGTTATGGTCGTCAGTAGGAAGGAAGAAGTGCCTCAAAGTAATATGCAAGTAAATGGAAATATTCTTCAACAAGTGAATCGGTACAATTATCTTGGAACAGTTATAACATCTGATGGGAGATGCCTTGAAGAGATTAGAACAAGAATCGCCATGGCGAAAGTAGCCTTTAGCAAGATGAAAAACATTCTGACCAATAAAAAGATGTCAATTGAAACGAGAAAAAGAGTGTTGAGGGGATACATAGAGCCTGTTCTTGTGTATGGATGTGAAACTTGGACAATGAACAGTCAAGCTGAAAAGCATCTGATGGCTGCAGAAATGTGGTTTCTGAGGAGAATGCAAAGAATACCATGGACAGACAGAAAAACCAATGACCAAGTACTACAGGAGACAAATGAACAACGTAAACTGATTAGAGAAATTAGACGTAGACAGTCAAAATTTTTTGGACATGTTATGAGAAGAAATGGATTGGAGAACTTAGTGACAACTGGCAAGATCGAAGGGAACAGACCAAGAGGAAGACCGAGAGGAAAATACCTGGATGGCTTGGCCACATGGCATGGACGAGACAGGAACACTGAGCTGATCCACGACACTGGTGATCGAGTGAAATGGCGAGACATGACCGCCCACGCTTTCCGGCATGGCACATGATTGATTGATTGAACGCAAGTTGCGAACACTCTTCATTTCAACGGTTCAGCGCAGCCACATTATTTTGCCAGTCTCATTTCATCTCATTATGTTTCTCTTGTACCTTGTGGTGTCAAGGCGAAGTATAAACAGCGGGAGAGTGCCCGCTTATGGGCTTCATGTATCGATATTCCTATGGACTCCGTTATTCCCTACGTCCATCGTTTACGTGGTCGGCCTCTCCCTTTGCTTCCCTCTGGTCTGTACATCATTGCTTGTTGTGTTACACTGTTAGTTGGTAACCTGCTTGGATGACCAAACCATTTGACTTGGTGCCTTCTAATAAAATCTAGTGCAGCTATAACACCCACTTTAGTCCTGATTTTTTTCATTTCTGATCTTATCTCTTCTTGATACATAAGTATTTTCCTCAGGAATCTCATTTCTGTTGTTGTGATTACTTTTCTTCTCTTTTTCTGTCATTATCCAGGTTTGGCATTGGTAACATAGAGTTGGAAGGAAGATTGTGTTGTAAAGTGCTTTCTTAGTAGTTATTGATTCATGTTTGTTCTTTAGTATTGGTGCCATTTGTCCAATGAGTTTATTTTGTCTTTCGTCATGGCACGGAAAGGAGTCAGCAGTCGAAGTGATACATGCTGTTGAAGACAGCAAGATGTGGAGAGTCATGATCGCCAACACAAGTCGGCAAAGCACTCGATGATGATTGCCCCAGTAATCGGGAATCTTCCTGATATTTGCTCGTGAAAAGATAATGCAGAAACAGCTGAACTTGGTATCACAAGCAGTCAGAAACAAATTTGTTAACTATCTCATGAGAGTCACGATAAAGGAATCACGTGGCTCGTTAACTTGCACGACATGCAACAACTGTCCATTATTTTTTTTTAGGTTTTATGCTATACATCGGTTAATTAGTTGATGGGTTTGCTGGTTATTGAGTGGTTGGTTGTTGAATGGTTGGTTGTAGGGCGTCCTGGTTGGTTGAGTGCTGGATGTGTTGCTGTTGGTTGTTGGTTCCTGGATGTGTTGGTTTTTATGGATGTTGGTTGTTAGATGTGTTGGTTGTTGGCTGTGTTAGTTGTTGGCTGTGTTGGTTGTTGCCTGTGTTGGTTATTGGCTGTGTTGGTTGTTGGCTGTGTTGGTTGTTGCCTGTGTTGGTTATTGGCTGTGTTGGTTGTTGGCTGTGTTGGTTGTTAAAAGTGTTGGTTATTGGCTGTGTTGGTTGTTGGCTGTGTTGGTTGTTGCCTGTGTTGGTTATTGGCTGTGTTGGTTGTTGGCTGTGTTGGTTGTTAAAAGTGTTGGTTTTTGGATGTGTTGGTTGTTGGCTGTGTTGGTTGTTGCCTGTGTTGGTTGTTGGCTGTGTTGGTTGTTGGCTGTGTTGGTTGTTAAATGTGTTGGTTTTTGGATTTTTTGGTTGTTAGATATGTTGGCTATTGGGTGTGTTGTGTGTTGGTTGTTGGCTGTGTTGGTTGTTGGCTGTGTTGGTTGTTGGCTGTCTTGGTTGTTGGGTGTGTTGCTTGTTGGCTGTGTTGGTTGTTGGGTGTGTTGCTTGTTGGCTGTGTTGGTTGTTGGGTGCGTTGCTTGTTGGCTGTGTTGGCTGTTGGGTGTGTTGCTTGTTGGCTGTGTTGGTTGTTGGGTGTGTTGGTTGTTGGGTGTGTTGGTTGTTGGGTGTGTTGGTTGTTGGCTGTGTTGTTTTATGGCTGTGTTGGTTGTTGGGTGTATTGTTTTTTGGCTGTCTTGGTTGTTGTGTGTGTTTCTTGTTGGCTGTGTTGGTTGGTAAATGTGTTGGTTGTTGGATGTGTTGGTTGTTAGATGCGTTGTCTGTTGGGTGTGTGGTTTGTTGGCTGTGTTGGTTGTTGGGTGTGTTGCTTGTTGGCTGTGTTGGTTGGTAAATGTGTTGGTTGTTGGATGTGTTGGTTGTTAGATGTGTTGTCTGTTGGATGTGTTGTTTGTTCGCTGTGTTGGTTGTTAAATGTGTTGGCTGTTGGATGTGTTGTTTGTTGGATGTGTTGTTTGTTGGATGTGTTGGTTGTTAGATGTGTTGTCTGTTGGGTGTATTGGTTGTTAGCTGTGTTGGTTGTTAAATGTGTTGGTTGTTGGATGTGTTGGCTGTTGGATGTATTGGTTGTTGGCTGTGTTGGTTGTTAAATGTGTTGGTTATTGGATGTGTTGTTTGTTAGATGTGTTGGCTGTTGGGTGTGTTGTTTGTTGGCTGTGTTGGTTGTTAAATGTATTGGTTGTTGGATATGTTGGTTGTTGGATGTGTTGGGTGTGTTGTTTGTTGGTTGTGTTATTTGTTGGCTGTGTTGGTCGTTGGGTGTGTTGGTTGCTAGATGCTGGGTATGTTGGTTGTTGGGTGTATTGGTTGTTGGATGTGTTTGTTGTTGTGTTGCTAAATATGTTGGTTGTTGGGTGTATTTGTTGTTGTGTTGTTGAATATGTTGGTTGATGGGTGTGTTTGTTGTTGTGTTGTTGAATATGTTGGTTGTTGAGTGTATTTGTTGTTGTGTTGTTGAATATGTTGGTTGTTGAATGTGTTTGTTGTTGTGTTGTTGGATGTGTTATTGTTGGATGTGTTGGTTGTTTTATGTGCCGACTGTTGGGTGTGTTGGTTGTTTGTCTTTGGGTGTCTTGGTTGTTGGTTGTTGGGTATATTGGTTGTTGATTGTTTGGTATGTTTGTTGATTGTTGTTGAGTGCTTGGTTGGTTGTTGGGTAGCTGGGTTGTTGGTTGTATTGTTTGTTGGTTGTGGCGGCTGTTTGTTGTTGGGTGTGTTGGTTGTTTGATCGTTTGGTTGGCTAGTCCTTTGGTGTGTTCATTGCTTGATTGGTTAATTGGCTGATTGGTTGATTGATTGATTGATTCATGATTGGCTGATTGGCTGGTTATCTGGTGAATTGGAGCCGCACTGGCTTAGTAGCTAGGCGCTCGCCGGCCGTACAGAGGTCTTGGGTTCCATTCGCATCATGGCAGTTTTGAATTTTTTAAAATTTGGCCTGGACTTCGGCGTCGACCCAGCTTAAAATATGTGCCGGGAATATGTGTCTGGGGAAGTAAATGATGTGGCGCTAAATGTCTGAGGAAATACAATGTTTGGCGGGAAATGTCCGAGAAAGTAAAATGTGTGTTGGGAAATGTCCGAGAAAGTAAAATGTGTGTTGGGAAATGTCCGAGAAAGTAAAATGTGTGTTGGGAAATGTCCGAGAAAGTAAAATGTGTGTTGGGAAATGTCCGAGAAAGTAAAATGTGTGTTGGGAAATGTCCGAGAAAGTAAAATGTGTGTTGGGAAATGTCCGAGAAAGTAAAATGTGTGTTGGGAAATGTTCGGGGAAGTAAATTGTGTGTTGGGAAATGTCCGAGGAAGTAAAATGTGTGTTGGGAAATGTCAGAGAAAGTAAAATGTGTGTTGGGAAATGTTCGGGGAAGTAAATTGTGTGGTGGGAAATGTCCGAGGAAGTAAATTGTGTGGTGGGAAATGTCTGGGGAAGTAAATTATGTGGCAGGAAATGTCTGGGGAAGTAAATTGTGTGGCGCTAAATGTCTGAGGAAGTAAACTGTTTCGCGGGAAATGTCCGGGGAAGTAAAATGTGTGGTTGGAAATGTCTGGGGAAGTAAATTGTGTGGTGGGAAATGTCCGGGGAAGTAAATTGTGTGGTGGGAAATGTCTGGGTAAATAAATTGTGTGGTGGGAAATGTCCTAGGAAATAAATTGTGTGGTGGGAAATGTCCGAGGAAGTAAATTGTGTGGTGGGAAATGTCTGAGGAAGTAAATTGTGTGGTGGGAAATGTCTGGGGAAGTCAATTGTGTGGTTGGAAATGTCTGGGGAAGTAAATTGTTTGGTGGGAAATGTCTGAGGAAGTAAATTGTGTGGTGGGAAATGTCTGAGGAAGTAAATTGTGTGGTGGGAAATGTCTGGGGAAGTCAATTGTGTGGTGGGAAATGTCTGGGGAAGTAAATAGTATGGTGGGATATGTCTGGGGAAGTAAATTGTGTGGTGGGAAATGTCTGGGGAAGTAAATTGTGTGGTGGGACATGTCTGGGGAAGTAAATTGTGTGGTGGGAAATGTCTGTTGGAGTAAATTGTGTGGTGGGAAATGTCTGTGGGAGTAAATTGTGTGATGGCAAATGTCCGAGGAAGTAAGTTGTGTGGTGGCAAATGTCCGAGGGAGTAAATTGTGTGGTGGCAAATGTCCGAGGAAGTAAATTGTGTGGTGGCAAATGTCCGAGGAAGTAAATTGTTTGGTGGCAAATGTCCGAGGAAGTAAATTGTGTGGTGGCAAATGTCCGAGGAAGTAAATTGTGTGGTGGGAAATGTCTGTGGGAGTAAATTGTGTGGTGGCAAATGTCCGAGGAAGTAAATTGTGTGGTGGCAAATGTCCGAGGAAGTAAAGGCGCTGGACGTGATGCCGTCCACTTCACCTACTAGGTGAGTGCCTTTTGGTCTATGAGAATATTGGTCTAACGTTATTTGCCCCATGCGCATTAAACATATAAAACGGACCTATATATTTGTGTTACTTAGTAGATTGTTGCCTGGCTGCTTGGTTGTTGATAGGTTGGTTGACTGATTGGTTTGTTAAGTGATTGGTTGGTTGATTGGTTGATTGACTGGTTGGTTCCTTTGTTGGTTGACTTTGGTTCGTTGATTGGTTGGTTGGTTTTTTTATTGGTTGGTTGGTTGAAATGTTGGTTGGTTGATAGGTTGATTGATTGGTTGGTTGATTGGTTGATTGACTGGTTGGTTCCTTTGTTAGTTGACTTTTTGGTTCGTTGATTGGTTGGTTGGTTTTTTTAATGATTGGTTGGTTGAAATGTTGGTTGGTTGATAGGTTGGTTGGTTTATTGGTTGGTTGATTGGTTGGTTGATTGGTTGGTTCAATGATGGTTGGTTCGTTGATTTTTTGGTACGTTGATTGGTTGGTTGATAGGTTGATTGGTTGGTTGATTAGTTCTTTGGTTGGTTGATTGGTTGATTGGTTAGTTCATTGATGATTGGTTCGTTGATTTATTGATTCGTTGTTTGGTTATTTGATAGGTTGATTGGTCGGTTGATTGGTTGGTTGATAGGTTGGTTGATAGGTTGGTTGGTTGATTGGTTGGTTGATTGGTTGGTTCAATGATGGTTGGTTCGTTGATTGGTTGGTACGTTGATTGGTTGGTTGATGGGTTGATTGTTGGTTGATTGGTTCGTTGGTTGATTGGTTGGTTGATTGGTTGATTGGTTAGTTCATTGATGGTTGGTTCGTTGATTTATTGATTCGTTGTTTGGTTGGTTGATAGGTTGATTGGTCGGTTGATTGGTTGGTTGATTGGTTGGTTGATTGATTGGTTGACTGACTGGTTGGTTCGTTGATTGGTTGGTGCGTTGACTGGTTGGTGCGTTGACTGGTTGGTTCTTTGATTCGTTGGTTGGTTCATTGACCTGTTGGTTCGTTAATTGGTTGGTTGATTGATTGGTTGATCGATTGGTTGACTGACTGGTTGGTTCGTTGATTGGTTGGTGCGTTGACTGGTTGGTGCGTTGACTGGTTGGTTCTTTGATTCGTTGGTTGGTTCATTGACCTGTTGGTTCGTTAATTGGTTGGTTGATTGATTGGTTGATCGATTGGTTGGTTAACTGGTTGATTGGTTCTTTGGTAGGTTGGTTCATTGATTTGTTGGTTGATTGATTGGTTAATTGGACTGTGTTGCGGAGCTCTCCTTCCCCTGTCCTTGCTCATTAACCAGCGGGGTGTGCCAGACTAGTATTGAAACTTTACATCTACGGCTTCAGAATGATGACAAGTCACGAAGCTCGACATCATTGCTCGGGATTTTACCCCACCCAACTCGGTCTATCTCCACAGATCGGTCAACCACCCATCGAGATCCGTAGCTCCTCTAACGACGCCCAGTGATCGATGAAGAAACGCACTCACGAACGGCCTTCCCAAAGGAGACCCCGGCATCTGTGGAGGGACATAGGATGTATCCAGGTCATGGTACGTCACATATTATGCCTCCTATAAAGGTTTTTGGTATTTTATTGTTAAGAGATTCCAACCCAATGACAATCTCGGTGTTATATAGGTAATTTTATCATTGACACTCAATGGATAATTTGATGTTTGACACTCAATTGGTAATTTTAACTATCAATGGTTAAGTTGATCTTTGACTATCAATGGTTAATTTGATTTTCAACACTCCACGGATAATATGATCTTTGACACTCCATTGGTAATTTGATCACTGACACTGCATGGATAATTTGATCCTTGACACTCCACGAGTAATTTGACCTTTGCCACTCTACGGGTAATTTTATCACTGACACTGTATGGGTAATTTGATCTTTGACATTCCATGTGTGACAGTTTATTCCATGCTCAGACTTCGTAGACTTAGATGGATAGGACATCTTAGGAGGATGGATGATGGTAGAATACCAAAGGACATCTTTTTTGGTGAATTACAGGCTAGTAGGAGATCTCAGGGTCGGCCTCTACTACGATACAATGATGTGTGTAAGCGGGACATGATTGATACAGGCATATGCACATTGGAAGCAAGTCGCCGCTGAACGTGTTGCATGGAGAGAAAACATCAGAAATGGAATAAAGACAAAGGAGAAAATTATTGCAGATAAGTCACACACCGAGCGTTTGAGACGTAAGTTGGTGCATGATGGTGGAAATGACCACGTGTTCACACGCACCCACTGTGAACGGGCATTTACAGCGCAAATTGGCCTCATCAGTCACATTCGCTACCGCCATAGGTAAAAGTTATTATGCCTTTTTAAAGCACAAACTATCGTCTGTCAAGACGGCAAGGTGCCAAATATATGGGCGTCGGTCGTTCAGAAGTCAATGGCAAACTACTGAACGTAAACTTGCCCAGGAATCACGATTAGCCAAATATTCTGGGATTGACTGGTACGTGTTGTAAAGGATATGCAACTAACTTTATAACTTTAATTTGTTGTAACATTTTGGAGAAAACTCTCTATACCGCCGGGTTATGTGCATTATCAAATGCATAAAGCAAGACAAGATGACAGAAGCAGCAGCTGCACAATGGCTCGTGTCTCGATCATGGCCCGGACAGTGCTGGGGTTAAATCCTTATCGCGGCTGAATCTTATCCTCATCAGTCTCACTTTATTCTTTTCTCTTTTCATCTTTCCCAATCTGTGTTAATATTTCGCTATCCATGTCTGTCATTTCCCCGCTCGAGCTTCCTGTCTCGATGTCTGAATTCGTCTCTAATTTCCTGTCAGTTTTTGTGATAATTTCTTCACTTCGTGGTTTCTTATTGCAGCGTGTGGAATCTTTGCCTACAGCGCACTTATTATGTGCATTATCAAATGCAAGACTTAACATAAGATCGCCTTCTTTCTTTCGTTCACCTTTAGACGTCAAAATGAATAAATGCAAAGAAAGCAGCAGTCAACTTAAGCATGTTGACATCTCCATCGAATTTGTTGTCAAATGGGGCGGGCGTTGGCTAAAACTTGTTTCTCTGTTCTAGATATGTTAAACACGCCTGCAACAAATGTTTAGCTGTCATTTCTCCAGTAATTACTCCCCCATTTCTTCATCTTCTGCTCTTCATCAGCCATTGAGGCATGATCCTCAACTAACCCACGCCAAGTCGTTATATCACCTGCTTTTCCTGCATCTCCCGCATGTTCTCCCAATATTATTCATCTCTGTGTGTAATTCTCTCCGCCGTGTATTTTTATGTGTCCCGCTATTTCGTTTATCACGTGAATTCTAGACAAGAGAGGCATCATCATCAAGTGCCCTGCTAGCTGGCATCACTCTCCACAGATCTCGGTATTTGGTGTTCTGGATCAAGTCTGCTGATGATATTATGTGGGGTAGGGCATGTGTGGGTGGGTGGAGGATGTATGTGTGGGTGGTGGGGCGTGTGTGAGTGAATTGGGGAATGTATAGGTGGTTAGAGAGATGTGTGTGTGAGAGGGTAGGTAGATGTCAGTTGGTGGGGATGTGTGTGTATGGTTTGGGGATGTGTGAGTGGATGTGCGATGTGTGGGTTGGTGGGGGGGGGGGGTGTGCGTGGGTGGGAAATATGTGGTCGATGGAGGTGTGGTTGGGGGATGGGTGGTTGGAGGTGTGGGTGTGGAGAGGATGTGTGGGTGGGGGATGGGTGTGTGGGTTAGGACGTGTATGTGGGTGGGCGCGGGATGTGTGGGTTGGTCGAGGATGTTTGTGTGGGTGGCGAGTGTGTTTGAATTGGGGGAACAGGTGAGGGCAGTGTGTGTGGGTGGGGAATGAGCGGGAGGGGGAAGGGTCGGTTGGTGGGGTGTGTATGTGTCCCTGGGTGTGTGTGTGTGGTGGGGTGATGTGTGGGTGGGGTGATGTGTGGGTAGGTGGGAGATGGGCTTCATAACATGGTAATTTGCCTTGTTTATGTTTACAACATTCATTTCACAATGTTATTTTTTCTTCCTATGTAAATGTATAATGCTCTTGATGGTCGAAAGATGAGTGATTCGAAGGGCCGAATGTAAGACGGGCCTGAGGGCCCAATTTAAATTAAAGTTGATTTGATTTGATTTGATTTGATTTCCTCCATGCCACCGTCTCAATCCATCCAGTATCATTTCTCTTTCTCTGCCTCTCTTCCCCTCGATCTTTCCAGTTGTCACGATGTTCTCCAATGCCTCTCTTCTCATCACATGACCAAAGAAAGCTGTTTGTCTCTTTTATTTTAAATTGTTGTATGTAGTGTTCTAGTTTCATTAGCCTCTTTCAGGCAGTCGTTAGTTACTCTGGCAGTTCAATTCGTCTCAAACAACCACATCTCTGTTGCTTCTAAGTTCTTTCTAATTTTTTTTTTTTCCATTTACATTCCAAGATTCGCTGCCATACAGAAAAGCTGGTTCTATATAGCATTTCAGCACTCTCTTACATTCATTGATAGTGACTTATTGCATAAGATACTCTTCATTTTCTGAAAAGCGACTTTTGCCAGCCCTAATACGCTCTTAATCTCTGTTGTACATCTTCCATCTGATGTTATAAATACCCCTAGGTATTTAAAATTATCCACTTGGTTGAGACTTAGTTATCTTGTCCTCAGGTTTCCTCAGGGTGTGGCCTATCCAGCGCCAGTCTTTTCCGCGTCTCTTCCTTCGCTGGAATTTGTCTAGTTCTCTCCCCAAACTCCGCATTTGTAATTCACTCATACCACCGTAGTTCTTCTTGTTGCTGCCTTATTTGTTGGTTCTTCCGCTGCTGCTGTTGATTCTGTTTTGTGTCATCTGTGGTGACAAGCCTGTCGGTTAATTCTCGGCCGGCCTTGGATTTGTACAAGGGCTCTCAGTGGGAGCAGTGATAGCAACTTACTTCTCTTTCTCCCGGATTTAAACTTGGGGCGTTTTTTTATTTAATCTCTGGGTGTGGTTCTAACCATTACCCGGCTTCTTATATTTGCTTAAAGGCACACTTGAATGTATTTGCACAAAACGTATTCAAATATAAAGTTATAACGTCGGCATTTGCTACGAATAGGAAATAAACGCGATTCGCAATCCTACATGCCGCGTTCGGCGATGTGGAAAAAGAACGCATTGTGTTGATGTTTAACAACGGTATGAGCATCGTTCGTTCAGAAAGCGATGGCAAACTACTTAACGTAACATTGCCTAGTAAATCACCAAAAACCAGAATAAAAAGGCTGGGTTGAATGCACGTCCTGTAAAGAACCTGCAACTAATTCACACAATAAGTAAGCTGTAGGCACAGCCTGTTTCGTGGCGACGGTGTTACGGACGCAATTCGTAATCTGACATACCTCCGTCCGAAACACAACTGTGGGCGATTTGACAGCAGACAGACTTGTGTGTGTGTGTGTGATTTTTTTAATAAAATGGTATGGGTGCCGGGTGTTCAGAAAGCAATGGCAAACCACTGAACGTAAACTTGCCAAGATATCACAACAGCAAAAAAAAGAGGGAAAAAATTTGGTGTTGACTGGGACGTCGTGTAAAGGATATACAACTAACAGGCACTGACTGCAGGAGGGAATCACGGGCATAGAGAGCCAAATATGAAAACAAAAAATGCAAAGATGGACAGAAAAGAATCAGAAACAGCGAAAGAGTGAAAACGTAAAGTACAAGTAAATAGTACAGAACAAGTAAATATTAAAGTACGAGTAAAAAGTAAAGTACATGCAAAAAGTACAGTACAAGCGTAAATGTACAGTATAAGTAAAAAGTGCAGTATAAGTAAAAAGTACAATACAAGTTAAAAGTAAAGTACAATTAAAAAGTAAAGTACAAGTAAAAATTAGAGAACAAGTAAAAAGATATAGAACAAGTAAAAAGTACAGAACAAGTATAAAAGTACAGAACAAGTAAACAGTACATTACAAGTAAATAGTAAAGTACAAGTAAAACGTACAGTATAAGTGAAAAGTACTGTACAGGTGAAACGTAAATAACTCGTTTACACTTCTTGAGCACATATTGATGATGACTCAAGGGATAGATCTATCCTTATAACAGGGATTATTTTGTTGCGTATCCCTTACGGAACGTTGCAGTCAACGCCAGCATTTTCAGCTGCTGTTGATGTAATAGGCTATTGTTACGTTCAGTAGTTTGCCTTTGCTTTCTGAACGACCGGCTCCCATACCAGCACGTTATAACACAACGCGACACGGTCTGCTGCACAAATCGGTCGCAGCTGAGCTTCGAACGCCTGGTACCGGCTCACGAACCGCTTTCGCAAGCCTTTAGCCACGGAGTAGGGATAAGTTTCACAATTCTTCGCGAATTTTCTGTGAAGAAAGAGGAGCGAGAAAGGGAACTGTCCACCCCACATCAATTTAACATGGCCTAGAATATGTACAGAGCTATAGCCGCTGCTGTGGCGAGGGGTTACGAATGTAATTGGTATTCCCGCACACTGCATTCGAAACACAGATCAAGGGGCAGACTGAAAGAGGGCCGCCTTGCACACTTTCTATGAACCCATTGTAAAACATAAACCCTTTTGTGAAAGCATTATAAGATATAAACCCTTTTGTGAACGCATTATAAGACATAAACCCTTTTGTGAACGCATTATAAGACATAAACCCTTTTGTGAACGCATTATAATACATAAATCCTTTTTTGAACGTATAGGACATAAACCATTTCTGTGAACTTATTATAAGACATAAACCCTTTCTGGGAGTCTCTGTGGCGAAGTGTTCAAGCCGTTTGACTCGTGCTCCGAAGGTTCGATTGCGGGCCGCGTCCTTCGGTTTACGAGTTAAATGTTTCGGAGACTCCTGTGGGTCGTCGCTAAAAGCTACGGAGTTCGTGCTTTGTGCGACGCTTTCCGTGCTGCGGAAAGAGACCGAGCCATATGGGATAAACCCGGTGCAATGAAGTCGACCCTGTCGACTTTTAAGCGACTTTTGTTTTTTATAAAACATAAACCCTTTCTGTGAACGTATTATAAGACATAAACCCTTTCAGTGAATGCATTATGAATTTAAACCCTTTCTGGGAATGCACTATAAGTCATAAACCGTTTCTCTCAATGCATTATAAGATATAAACCTTTTCTGTGAACGCATTATAGAACATAATGTGGACGAATTATAGAGCATAAAGCCTTTCTGTGGACGCATTATAGAACATAAACCCTTTCTGTGACTGCACTATAAGTTATAAACCGTTTCTCTCAATGCATTATAAGACCTAAACGTTTTCTGTGAACGCATTATAGAACATAAATCCTTTCTGTGGACGCGATATAGAACATAAACCCTTTATGTGAACGCATTTTAGAATATAAACACTTTCTGTGAACGCACTATAAGTCATAAACCGTTTCTCTCAATGCATTATAAGACATAAACCCTTTCTGTGAATTCATTATTGAACATAAATCCTTTCTGTGGACGCATTATAGAACATAAACCCTTTCTGTGAACGCATTATAGAACATAAACCTTTACTGTGAACGCATTATAGAACATAAACCCTTTGTGTGAACGCACTATAAGTCATAAACCCTTACTGCGAACTCACTCGAAAACATAAAATCTTTCTGCGAACTAACTCACAGACACAGTCCCTTGCTATGAAGTTACTCTCAGACATAAACCCTTGCTGAGAATAGTTTGGAGAAATAAACATTTTTCGGCGGTACGCTTTAAACATAAAACCTTGATGCGAACAAACTTGGAAAATTAAACCCTTGCTGTAAACTCACTTCAGGAATTCACGTTTGCTCTGAACTCATTTTCAAAAATAAACCATTGGCGCCAACTCGCTGACATTGATTTTATGTGAATTCACTGCCATATATAAACGCCTTCCTGTGAAATAGTTGGAGAAATAAACTGTAGCTGAATTTGTAAGAACTATATAGAGCCAACTCTGATGCGCGGAAGCGAATCATGGACAATAAACAGACACATCAGGGATTGTGTCGAAAACTGCGGAGGTGTGGTTTTACAAAAGAAAAATGAAAACACAGTGGGTGAATAGAAAGAACGAACGAACGAACGAACGATCGAACGAACGAACAAACTTTATTTTCAAAGGGTAACAAATTGGGCACGCAGGCCCGTCTTACATTCGGCCCTTCCAATCACTCGACTTTCGTTCATCAATGATAAATTCACATAGGAAAAAAACATCAAATGAATGCTGTAAATTTAAACAATGCATATTACCATGTTATGAGACACATCCCCCACCCACCAACCCACCCACCCACCCACCCACACACACACACACACACACATATCCAGACATACATATATGTCCCACCCACCCACTCATCCCCCACTCACACATCCCCAACCCACACACATCCCCACCCACCCACACATTCCCCCATCAATCCCATAACCCACATACACTCACCCACCCACATATTCTCACCACCCACACACCCCCAACCACCCTGCCAAACACACATCCCCCAAACATACATCCTCCACCCACACACACACACATCTCCCGCCAATCAAATCATCCCGCACCTACCCACACACATCCCGCACCCACTCACACATCCCCAACTTACACACATCCCCCACCCACCCAATCTCTCCCCACCCACCCACACATCCCGCACCGTCCCATACATCCCGCGCCCACCCACATACCCCATCCATTCCCCAACCTATACACATTCACCCAAAAAAGCAAAGAAGAGATCTTGAACGTACAAAGAGAACTGGTTACTCGCATCAGAAGGAGTCCACTTTCTTTGGGAGTGCCATGAGAAGAAGTAAGCGGGGAGGTTGGAGGGGAAGAGAGGCGGAGGTGGGGAAACAAAAAAAAAAGCAATGGGGAGAGGGGGTGAGGAAACTTGATACTTTGACATCATGGCATGGAATAACAGTAGTATCAGAAATGATTGGCAGTACACGAGACAAAAGGCTGTGGACAGACTTGACCACAAACACCACACTACATGGAATGACTGACACCTTGCAGTCTTGATAGACGTGAGTTTGTAAAATGGAGTTAACCTCTCCATAGCACAAAGGGTGAGTTGAATATATGGACTATGTGTTGTCCATGCAGCATGCATGATCTCTTTCTCGGTCTGCCTAGTTTACTCTAGAGTCTAGAGGAAAGGCAACACTAATACATTTGAAACATGACACGCTGCAGAAGATCGCCGGATCAGCTAAACAATGCTCTAACTGTCCGCCTGTCGGAGATTCGATCCTTGACCAGTTGCCGACTAAAATGCTTAAGACCTTGTCTGCTCTGCATTGACATTTAATCTTTAGGTTACTTTTCTTCGCACCAGGATAAAGCTTGTACCCTCCTAGCTGCGCTCCTCCACCTGAAGCCGTTGGCACAATGTAAGGGTGTCGGGGTTGGTATAGGACGCCCAACATTTAACGCTAACAGAAAGTAGGTAGTGTGTCTACTGTCATACGGTAGCTCAGTCATATCCAACTAAGACCTGCCTACATGGACTATAAGAAGAAGAAACCATAGCCCGGAACTCTCTATTAGAAACAGGGAATGGCTACTGACTCTCTTGAAGAAATAACCCCTTGCTCCAGCCCTGGCCTACATATATCATGTGACAATTTCCGTAGGAGAAATAAACATATGTTTCAACACTACCAGACGCTGGTAAGGGGGCTGAGTGGTCTCGAGGTATGGTTTCCGCCTCGATTGCTGGGTTCAAGCCCCGGTGAGGGCCGGGATTTTTTTTCACTTGGACTTCTAGTAACAAAATTTCACCTGGTCTCTAAGTAGTGAGATCAAAATGACGTGCCCATGTTTCGTCACCTGTAACGATCTTAGCCAAAGTTTTCTCTCCATCAGCATTAAAACGCTCCAGCAATTCAGAAGAAATTGCTTTCCTTTGCAATCGGTGGTCATTTGTGAGATTTCTAGAAACCCATCTTTTCGCAAATCTTAGAAAATCCGAGAGGGTGTAAAACTGCATTTGCACTACCATTGCTGAGTGACAGTTGTGAGGCCAATTGTTGAGTAGTGATTCGCCTATCAGTAAGAATAATGCCTCCACGCTTTTCAACATTTCTGCTTTGGTGGCTGTGGCAGGACGTCCGCTGCGTGGCCGATCAAGCAGCTCCGTATCTCGACTTCCTGACTCTTTGATTCTCTGAACCCAGCGACTGACTGTACTCCTGTCAACTGCAAAACTTCATTGCACATCGCATAGACATGTGTTACCTTCTCTGCAATGTGAAACTAGATCTCAATTCGTTGCTTATAACGCAAGTTACGAACACACTTCATTTCAACGGTTCAGGCAGCCAAATTATTTGGCCAGTTGGTTTGCAATTTAGTGCACACAATCGGCACATGCCATATTTGAAGTGTGCAAAATTGCATGCTTCTATCTTCAATAATAGCTGAGAAAAACGATGTGGTGCTTTACTTTCTTAACTCTCCTCATAGCTCAGATAATTTGAATATAACCAGAGTGTCCCTTCTTCTGGAGCCGCGCTAAAGCAGTGGCTGGCAACTTGCGTGCGGCCTCCTGGTCGCGTGTTCGAATCCTTATTAAGCGATTGTGTTTATTTACTTGACCTGGGCTCCTAAAACAGCTCAGCAGAAGTGGAAACCGTGAAATGTTTTTGGAGGTAAAGGCCACCAGTATGACATTGACAATGTCAATCATAAATTGCCCATTAGTGTATAAAAAAAAAGGAGTCAGCACCATATACCTGTAGAACTGCAAGGCGTTTAAAAGTGTCGTACCTATTCTTCTAGACTAGCACGCTTGCCTGTCGACCCGGTGGTCATGCAGTCGAACCCTCTAAGAAGCGTGGAACTTGTTTCATTCGTCCTGGCGTCTCAGTTCCACCCAGAATACCATGGATATCATTCAAATATTCAGTCTTGTGTCTGGTGAACAATATAAAATAACACAATTTAATGCAACTGTACATAGCAGAATTACCAACAAAACAAGGAGGTTGCGGCGACTAGCCTTCATCATCAAATACAAACATACACACACACAAAACACAACATATAATCACGGACAAGATTTCCACAGCTTTACCAGTTCCACTAGTTTAATTTTGTCTGTTGTCATGGCACGGAAAGGAGTCAGCAGTCGAAGAGATACATGCTGTTGGAGATAGCAAGATGTGGAGAGTCATCATTGCCGACACTAGTCGGCAAGGCACTTGATGATGATTGCCCAGGTAAGCAGGAATCTTCCTGATGTTTGCTCGTGAAAAGATAATGCAGAAACAGCTGAATTTGGTATCACAAGCAGTCAGAAACAAATTGGTTAACTACCTCGTGAGAGTCAGATAAAGGAATCACGTGGCTCGTTAACTTGCACGACATGCAACAACTTTCCTTTGTTTTAAAAAGTATTATGCTATACCTCGGTTGGTTAGTTGATGGGTTTGCTGGTTGTTGAGTGGTTGGTTGTTTGGTGTGTTGTTTGGTTGTTTGGTGTGTTTGGTTGTTTGGTGTGTTGTTTGGTTGTTTCGTGTGTTGGTTGGTTGCTGGGTGGTTAGTTGTTGAATGGTTGGTTTTAGGGTGCGCTGGTTAGTTGAGTGCTGGGTATGACACTGTTTGTTTTTGGTTGCTTTATGTGTTGGTTGTTATGTATGTTGGTTGTTGGATGTGTTAGTTGTGGGGTATGTTGTTTGTTTGGTGTGTTGGTTGTTGGGTGTGTTGGTTGTTGGTCTTTGAGTGTCTTGGTTGTTGGTTGTTGGGTATGTTGGTTGTTGATTGTTGAGTATGTTGGTCGTTTGTTGTTGAGTGCCTTGTTGGTTGTTAGTTTGCTGGGTTCTTGGTTGTGTTGTTTGTTGGTTGTGGCGGGTGTTGGTTGTTGGGTGTGTTGGTTGTTTGGTCGTTTGGTTGGCTAGTCCATTGGTGTGTTCATTGCTTGGTTGGTTAATTGGCTGATTGGTGGATTGATTTATTGATTCGTGATTGGCTGATTGGCTGGTTATGTGGTGAATTTTAGCCGCGTTAGCGTAGTAGCTAGACGTTCGCCTGCCGCACAGAGGTCTTGAGTTCCATTCGCATCATGGCAGTTTCGAATTTTTAGAAATATGGCCTGGGCTTCGGCATTAATCCATACATCATGAGCCATGCCGGTAAGCGTGGGCGGTCATGTTTTGCCATATCACTCGATCACCAGAGTCGTGGATCAGCTCCGTGTTTCTGTCTCGACCATGCCATGTGGCCAAGCCATCCAGGTATTTACTTCTTGGTCTTCCCCTTGGTCTGTTCCCTTCGATCTTGTCAGTTGTCACTAAGTTCTTCAATCCATTTCTTCTCATAACATGACCAAAAATGTTTGACTGTCTACGTCTAATTTCTCTAATCAATTTACGATTTTCATTTGTCTCCTGTAGTACTTGGTCATTTCGCCCGTGTGTTGCCGGGGCCCATACGAGGGAGCAAAGAATAGTAACACTGTTGCCTACCATGCATGTCGTAAGAGGCGACTAAGGAGGCTATGGTTCCGTCGCCCTGCTACTGAGTGAGTGCGTGGCGTGACACTGTGAGCTGTGAATTTAGCGTGGAATGCTTTTGCATCTGTCGGTGGTTGTTTTTCGCGTGAACTGCATGTTCGGAACGATGACGGCCGGCTGTTGCTGGATTGACTGGTTTGCCTTTTCGGTTCATGAGTGCATTTTTCAGGAGACTCATGGGAGTCGTCGCTGTAGCTACGGAGTTCGTGCTTTGTGCGGCGCTTTCGGTGGGTCGCCCTACAGAAAGAGACCGAGCCATATAGGATAAAACCCCGGTCAATGAAGTCTTTCTGGTGACTGCCGTTTTCATCGACGATGAACTGTATTTTTCGTGGAGGACTTCTGTGTTGGCATTCTGGCGGCGGCATTGTGCACAGTGTACCTGTGCGGGCTGTTGGATTGCCGATACTCCTGTCTATTCCATTGTTCACATGGGGCAGTGAGGAGCATTTTGTGATATTCACTGGCACAGGAACGGAGCAATATGGGGACGACCCGTTGCCGTGAACCGCGACTAACTAACTAACTAGTTCTTGGTCATTGGTTTTTCTATCTGTCCTTGGTATTCTTTGCATTTTCCTCAGAAACCACATTTCTGTAGCCATCAAATGTTTTTCAGCTTGACTGCCCATTGTCCAAGTGTTACAACCATACAGAAGAACAGGCTTTATGTAGCACCTCAACACTCTTTTTCTCGTTTCAGTTGACATCTTTTTATTGTTCAGCATGTTTTTTCCCCATTTTGCTAAAGGCTACTTTCGCCATGGCGATTCTTGTTCTAATCTCTTCAAGGAAACTCCCATCAGATGTTATGACTGTTCAGAGATAATTGTACCGATTCACTTGTATCAACATTTTTTCCCTATGTGCCAATTGTTCATGTGAGAGCTAGAGAATGGCTACACGACTGCATGGCATAGATCTCGTGCTTATCGCGCCGATTCGTGGTTGAAATTGCCATTTTGTGTGTGCGTTATTTGGACTATCTTCTTGTAACTGGGCAGTTGGGGGTCTAGTTTTTCTTGTTCTGTACGTCTGTTATCTGTTCCTGAGAAGAATGTTAGGAATACCTTAACCTGATCTTTCACATGCCATCGAAGCTTCCATCGGCGATGAACTGTAATGCTAGTGACGGACTGTTGTGTTGGCATTCTGGCAGCGGCCTTATGCATGTATGCCTGCGCGTGCTGATGATTTGTCGGGACTACTGTCTGTTCTGCCGGTCTCTCTGGCTGTGGGGTTACAACACTTTCTCTCTGTAATCCCGTTTATCATGCAGAGTCTCGCAGCGGAGCGAGAACTGAGGTGGTTCGACCCCCGCTCGTGACTTGCGGATACTGAGCCGGCCGCTCAGAAAGCAATGGCAAACTACTGAGCGTAATCTTGCCAAGAGATCAACAGACAGCTGAAAGATGCTGCTGTTGACAGCTAAGTCCTGTAAAAGGATACGCAAAACTGTCTGTTCTATTTTTCACATGAGACAGTGAGGAGGAGTTTGTGTGATTTGCGTGGCACAGAAACGAAATATTATAAGGTGGCATTTTGCCGTGAAGTTGGAAGCGCGAGTAACGACTAATTCTAAGAAACGGTTTTCAATACTAAGCCTTCACACGTTCATCTTGACAGTCCCCCGGCTGTCTATCTCTTCTGATTCCAATATCAACTTATCATCTGCGATGGGCTGACGATGCGGTAGGCCATACTGACACAATCGTTGTCCACATATATTCAACAGCGGTCAGTCGTTACAGACTGACCTGTTCTCACATGCTCCATCTGAAAGAGCTGGTACTAGAGTGGACCTCGTCTCTCCTCGTTACAAGATCTGAGTGTAGTAGCACAGGGACATGTCGTCTATAGCTAAGGTCTATTACTCCTATGGACTACAATCCCTTTCAAATTAATTTCCGACATCCGGTTGATTCTGTCACAGTATCATTAATCTGAGATTGGGATGGGCCTTATTTATAACTTCTCTTCTGCGATTGAACAGGATAGGGGTAACAGAAAGACAAGCATTTCGCCTCATTCGCATTTGCTATATTCACAAGTTGTCACCATATTTAAAACACTTCACTTGTTATATTATGAACAATGTTTATTTGTTATAATATGAATATTTCTTTATTTTCTTTTCATTGTTCTCATTTGTTTTCATCTTTCCATTCTTTTCACTCAGTTAGTATACCTTAATGTAGTCACTGCAGTGTCTCCCCCGTGTTTATATGTTGTGTTTTGTGTGTGTGTGTGTGTGTGTGTGGGTGTGGGTGTGGGTGTGGGTGTGGGTGGGTGGGTGGGTGGGTGTGTGTGTGTGTGTGTAATTTTTTTCTGATGATGGCTAGTCGCCGCAGCGTCCTATGGTTCCCATAATTGTGTTCTGTAAAGCTGCATTACTTCGTGTTAGTTTATAAAGTTTTAATTTATTGCCTGCTCCATGGCGAAGGGGTTACGGAAGCTGTTGGTAATGCCGCATACAACGTTCGAAACACAGCTGCGGGTGATTCGGCATCAGACCACCTTGCGTTGGTTTTTTAATGCTTGCTTGCTTGCTTGCTTGTGTTCGTTGGCTTGAGCTCCAACGCGAAGTCCTGTATGTCGGATGAAGGCATCCTGTTGTCCAACATCAGTGTGATGTCATACAGGACCTGAGTTTTGCGTGAGTATCCGTTGTCCCATGTCTGGCTTATTGGTGTGCAGACTGGTGGTTCCTCGCCGTACAGGCAGACACTCTCCGACTTCGGAGGAATCGGCGATCCTACTGACTTTAGCCAGGACCCCGAAGGGACCTGTTGCCCAGGACGCTCGACGAGGACGCGTCAATAGGTCTTGGCCAGTATATAACCCGGCCCTGGTGCCTTGGAAACACCTCTGCGTCCCGGTTTTTTAATGAAATTGTATGGGTATCGGTAGTTCAGAAGTCAATGGCAAATTACTGAACGTAAACTTGCCCAGGAATCACAAATAGCCAGATATTCTGGGATTGACTGTTACGTGTTGTAAAGGATATGCAACTAACTTTATAACTTTAATTTGT
Source organism: Cepaea hortensis (assembly GCA_963921405.1). NCBI lineage: Eukaryota > Metazoa > Mollusca > Gastropoda > Stylommatophora > Helicidae > Cepaea > Cepaea hortensis. The sequence goes on along the minus strand of OY992887.1, from coordinate 18,001,978 downwards.
TGTAAAATTTTGGAGAAAATTCTCTATACCGGGTTATGTGCATTATCAAATGCATAAAGCATGACAAGATGACAGAAGCAGCAGCTGCCCAATGGCTAGTGTCTCGATCATGGCCCGGACAGTGCTGGGGTTAAACCCTTATCGCGGCTGAATCTTATCCTCATCAGTCTCACTTTATTCTTTTCTCTTTTCATCTTTCCCAATCTGTGTTAATATTTCGCTATCCATGTCTGTCATTTTCCCGCTCGAGCTTCCTGTCTCGATGTCTGAATTCGTCTCTAATTTCCTGTCAGTTTTTGTGATAATTTCTTCACTTCGTGGTTTCTTATTGCAGCGTGTGGAATCTTTGCCTACAGCGCACTTATTATGTGCATTATCAAATGCAAGACTTAACATAAGATCGCCTTCTTTCTTTCGTTCACCTTTAGACGTCAAAATGAATAAATGCAAAGAAAGCAGCAGTCAACTTAAGCATGTTGACATCTCCATCGAATTTGTTGTCAAATGGGGCGGGCGTTGGCTAAAACTTGGTTCTCTGTTCTAGATATGTTAAACACGCCTGCAACAAATGTTTAGCTGTCATTTCTCCAGTAATTACTCCCCCATTTCTTCATCTTCTGCTCTTCATCAGCCATTGAGACATGGTCCACAACTAACCCACGCCAAGTCGTTATATCACCTGCTTTTCCTGCATCTCCCGCATGTACTCCCAATATTATTCATCTCTGTGTGTAATTCTCTCCGCCGTGTATTTTTATGTGTCCCGCTATTTCGTTTATCACGTGAATTCTAGACAAGAGAGGCATCATCATCAAGTGCCCTGCCAGCTGGCATCACTCTCCACAGATCTCGGTATTTGGTGTTCTGGATCAAGTCTGCTGATGATATTATGTGGGGTAGGGCATGTGTGGGTGGGTGGAGGATGTATGTGTGGGTGGTGGGGCGTGTGTGAGTGAATTGGGGAATGTATAGGTGGTTAGAGAGATGTGTGTGTGAGAGGGTAGGTAGATGTCAGTTGGTGGGGATGTGTGTGTATGGTTTGGGGATGTGTGAGTGGATGTGCGATGTGTGGGTTGGTGGGGGGGGGGGGGGGGTGTGCGTGGGTGGGAAATATGTGGTCGATGGAGGTGTGGTTGGGGGATGGGTGGTTGGAGGTGTGGGTGTGGAGAGGATGTGTGGGTGGGGGATGGGTGTGTGGGTTAGGACGTGTATGTGGGTGGGCGCGGGATGTGTGGGTTGGTCGAGGATGTTTGTGTGGGTGGCGAGTGTGTTTGAATTGGGGGAACAGGTGAGGGCAGTGTGTGTGGGTGGGGAATGAGCGGGGGGGGGAAGGGTCGGTTGGTGGGGTGTGTATGTGTCCCTGGGTGTGTGTGTGTGGTGGGGTGATGTGTGGGTGGGGTGATGTGTGGGTAGGTGGGAGATGGGCTTCATAACATGGTAATTTGCCTTGTTTATGTTTACAACATTCATTTCACAATGTTATTTTTTCTTCCTATGTAAATGTATAATGCTCTTGATGGTCGAAAGATGAGTGATTCGAAGGGCCGAATGTAAGACGGGCCTGAGGGCCCAATTTAAATTAAAGTTGATTTGATTTGATTTGATTTGATTTCCTCCATGCCACCGTCTCAATCCATCCAGTATCATTTCTCTTTCTCTGCCTCTCTTCCCCTCGATCTTTCCAGTTGTCACGATGTTCTCCAATGCCTCTCTTCTCATCACATGACCAAAGAAAGCTGTTTGTCTCTTTTATTTTAAATTGTTGTATGTAGTGTTCTAGTTTCATTAGCCTCTTTCAGGCAGTCGTTAGTTACTCTGGCAGTTCAATTCGTCTCAAACAACCACATCTCTGTTGCTTCTAAGTTCTTTCTAATTTTTTTTTTTTCCATTTACATTCCAAGATTCGCTGCCATACAGAAAAGCTGGTTCTATATAGCATTTCAGCACTCTCTTACATTCATTGATAGTGACTTATTGCATAAGATACTCTTCATTTTCTGAAAAGCGACTTTTGCCAGCCCTAATACGCTCTTAATCTCTGTTGTACATCTTCCATCTGATGTTATAAATACCCCTAGGTATTTAAAATTATCCACTTGGTTGAGACTTAGTTATCTTGTCCTCAGGTTTCCTCAGGGTGTGGCCTATCCAGCGCCAGTCTTTTCCGCGTCTCTTCCTTCGCTGGAATTTGTCTAGTTCTCTCCCCAAACTCCGCATTTGTAATTCACTCATACCACCGTAGTTCTTCTTGTTGCTGCCTTATTTGTTGGTTCTTCCGCTGCTGCTGTTGATTCTGTTTTGTGTCATCTGTGGTGACAAGCCTGTCGGTTAATTCTCGGCCGGCCTTGGATTTGTACAAGGGCTCTCAGTGGGAGCAGTGATAGCAACTTACTTCTCTTTCTCCCGGATTTAAACTTGGGGCGTTTTTTTATTTAATCTCTGGGTGTGGTTCTAACCATTACCCGGCTTCTTATATTTGCTTAAAGGCACACTTGAATGTATTTGCACAAAACGTATTCAAATATAAAGTTATAACGTCGGCATTTGCTACGAATAGGAAATAAACGCGATTCGCAATCCTACATGCCGCGTTCGGCGATGTGGAAAAAGAACGCATTGTGTTGATGTTTAACAACGGTATGAGCATCGTTCGTTCAGAAAGCGATGGCAAACTACTTAACGTAACATTGCCTAGTAAATCACCAAAAACCAGAATAAAAAGGCTGGGTTGAATGCACGTCCTGTAAAGAACCTGCAACTAATTCACACAATAAGTAAGCTGTAGGCACAGCCTGTTTCGTGGCGACGGTGTTACGGACGCAATTCGTAATCTGACATACCTCCGTCCGAAACACAACTGTGGGCGATTTGACAGCAGACAGACTTGTGTGTGTGTGTGTGATTTTTTTAATAAAATGGTATGGGTGCCGGGTGTTCAGAAAGCAATGGCAAACCACTGAACGTAAACTTGCCAAGATATCACAACAGCAAAAAAAAGAGGGAAAAAATTTGGTGTTGACTGGGACGTCGTGTAAAGGATATACAACTAACAGGCACTGACTGACTGACTGCAGGAGGGAATCACGGGCATAGAGAGCCAAATATGAAAACAAAAAATGCAAAGATGGACAGAAAAGAATCAGAAACAGCGAAAGAGTGAAAACGTAAAGTACAAGTAAATAGTACAGAACAAGTAAATATTAAAGTACGAGTAAAAAGTAAAGTACATGCAAAAAGTACAGTACAAGCGTAAATGTACAGTATAAGTAAAAAGTGCAGTATAAGTAAAAAGTACAATACAAGTTAAAAGTAAAGTACAATTAAAAAGTAAAGTACAAGTAAAAATTAGAGAACAAGTAAAAAGATATAGAACAAGTAAAAAGTACAGAACAAGTATAAAAGTACAGAACAAGTAAACAGTACATTACAAGTAAATAGTAAAGTACAAGTAAAACGTACAGTATAAGTGAAAAGTACTGTACAGGTGAAACGTAAATAACTCGTTTACACTTCTTGAGCACATATTGATGATGACTCAAGGGATAGATCTATCCTTATAACAGGGATTATTTTGTTGCGTATCCCTTACGGAACGTTGCAGTCAACGCCAGCATTTTCAGCTGCTGTTGATGTAATAGGCTATTGTTACGTTCAGTAGTTTGCCTTTGCTTTCTGAACGACCGGCTCCCATACCAGCACGTTATAACACAACGCGACACGGTCTGCTGCACAAATCGGTCGCAGCTGAGCTTCGAACGCCTGGTACCGGCTCACGAACCGCTTTCGCAAGCCTTTAGCCACGGAGTAGGGATAAGTTTCACAATTCTTCGCGAATTTTCTGTGAAGAAAGAGGAGCGAGAAAGGGAACTGTCCACCCCACATCAATTTAACATGGCCTAGAATATGTACAGAGCTATAGCCGCTGCTGTGGCGAGGGGTTACGAATGTAATTGGTATTCCCGCACACTGCATTCGAAACACAGATCAAGGGGCAGACTGAAAGAGGGCCGCCTTGCACACTTTCTATGAACCCATTGTAAAACATAAACCCTTTTGTGAAAGCATTATAAGATATAAACCCTTTTGTGAACGCATTATAAGACATAAACCCTTTTGTGAACGCATTATAAGACATAAACCCTTTTGTGAACGCATTATAATACATAAATCCTTTTTTGAACGTATAGGACATAAACCATTTCTGTGAACTTATTATAAGACATAAACCCTTTCTGGGAGTCTCTGTGGCGAAGTGTTCAAGCCGTTTGACTCGTGCTCCGAAGGTTCGATTGCGGGCCGCGTCCTTCGGTTTACGAGTTAAATGTTTCGGAGACTCCTGTGGGTCGTCGCTAAAAGCTACGGAGTTCGTGCTTTGTGCGACGCTTTCCGTGCTGCGGAAAGAGACCGAGCCATATGGGATAAACCCGGTGCAATGAAGTCGACCCTGTCGACTTTTAAGCGACTTTTGTTTTTTATAAAACATAAACCCTTTCTGTGAACGTATTATAAGACATAAACCCTTTCAGTGAATGCATTATGAATTTAAACCCTTTCTGGGAATGCACTATAAGTCATAAACCGTTTCTCTCAATGCATTATAAGATATAAACCTTTTCTGTGAACGCATTATAGAACATAATGTGGACGAATTATAGAGCATAAAGCCTTTCTGTGGACGCATTATAGAACATAAACCCTTTCTGTGACTGCACTATAAGTTATAAACCGTTTCTCTCAATGCATTATAAGACCTAAACGTTTTCTGTGAACGCATTATAGAACATAAATCCTTTCTGTGGACGCGATATAGAACATAAACCCTTTATGTGAACGCATTTTAGAATATAAACACTTTCTGTGAACGCACTATAAGTCATAAACCGTTTCTCTCAATGCATTATAAGACATAAACCCTTTCTGTGAATTCATTATTGAACATAAATCCTTTCTGTGGACGCATTATAGAACATAAACCCTTTCTGTGAACGCATTATAGAACATAAACCTTTACTGTGAACGCATTATAGAACATAAACCCTTTGTGTGAACGCACTATAAGTCATAAACCCTTACTGCGAACTCACTCGAAAACATAAAATCTTTCTGCGAACTAACTCACAGACACAGTCCCTTGCTATGAAGTTACTCTCAGACATAAACCCTTGCTGAGAATAGTTTGGAGAAATAAACATTTTTCGGCGGTACGCTTTAAACATAAAACCTTGATGCGAACAAACTTGGAAAATTAAACCCTTGCTGTAAACTCACTTCAGGAATTCACGTTTGCTCTGAACTCATTTTCAAAAATAAACCATTGGCGCCAACTCGCTGACATTGATTTTATGTGAATTCACTGCCATATATAAACGCCTTCCTGTGAAATAGTTGGAGAAATAAACTGTAGCTGAATTTGTAAGAACTATATAGAGCCAACTCTGATGCGCGGAAGCGAATCATGGACAATAAACAGACACATCAGGGATTGTGTCGAAAACTGCGGAGGTGTGGTTTTACAAAAGAAAAATGAAAACACAGTGGGTGAATAGAAAGAACGAACGAACGAACGAACGATCGAACGAACGAACAAACTTTATTTTCAAAGGGTAACAAATTGGGCACGCAGGCCCGTCTTACATTCGGCCCTTCCAATCACTCGACTTTCGTTCATCAATGATAAATTCACATAGGAAAAAAACATCAAATGAATGCTGTAAATTTAAACAATGCATATTACCATGTTATGAGACACATCCCCCACCCACCAACCCACCCACCCACCCACCCACACACACACACACACACACATATCCAGACATACATATATGTCCCACCCACCCACTCATCCCCCACTCACACATCCCCAACCCACACACATCCCCACCCACCCACACATTCCCCCATCAATCCCATAACCCACATACACTCACCCACCCACATATTCTCACCACCCACACACCCCCAACCACCCTGCCAAACACACATCCCCCAAACATACATCCTCCACCCACACACACACACATCTCCCGCCAATCAAATCATCCCGCACCTACCCACACACATCCCGCACCCACTCACACATCCCCAACTTACACACATCCCCCACCCACCCAATCTCTCCCCACCCACCCACACATCCCGCACCGTCCCATACATCCCGCGCCCACCCACATACCCCATCCATTCCCCAACCTATACACATTCACCCAAAAAAGCAAAGAAGAGATCTTGAACGTACAAAGAGAACTGGTTACTCGCATCAGAAGGAGTCCACTTTCTTTGGGAGTGCCATGAGAAGAAGTAAGCGGGGAGGTTGGAGGGGAAGAGAGGCGGAGGTGGGGAAACAAAAAAAAAAGCAATGGGGAGAGGGGGTGAGGAAACTTGATACTTTGACATCATGGCATGGAATAACAGTAGTATCAGAAATGATTGGCAGTACACGAGACAAAAGGCTGTGGACAGACTTGACCACAAACACCACACTACATGGAATGACTGACACCTTGCAGTCTTGATAGACGTGAGTTTGTAAAATGGAGTTAACCTCTCCATAGCACAAAGGGTGGGTTGAATATATGGACTATGTGTTGTCCATGCAGCATGCATGATCTCTTTCTCGGTCTGCCTAGTTTACTCTAGAGTCTAGAGGAAAGGCAACACTAATACATTTGAAACATGACACGCTGCAGAAGATCGCCGGATCAGCTAAGCAATGCTCTAACTGTCCGCCTGTCGGAGATTCGATCCTTGACCAGTTGCCGACCAAAATGCTTAAGACCTTGTCTGCTCTGCATTGACATTTAATCTTTAGGTTACTTTTCTTCGCACCAGGATAAAGCTTGTACCCACCAAGCTGCGATCCTCCACCTGAAGCCGTTGGCACAATGTAAGGGTGTCGGGGTTGGTATAGGACGCCCAACATTTAACGCTAACAGAAAGCAGGTAGTAGAGTCTACTGTCATACGGTAGCTCAGTCATAGCCAACTAAAACCTGCCTACATGGACTATAAGAAGAAGAAACCATAGCCCGGAACTCTCTATTAGAAACAGGAAATGGCTACTGACTCTCTTGAAGAAATAACCCCTTGCTCCAGCCCTGGCCTACATATATCATGTGAGAATTTCCGTGGGAGAAATAAACATATGTTTCAACACTACCAGACGCTGGTAAGGGGGCTGAGTGGTCTCGTGGTATGGTTTCCGCCTCAATTGCTGGGTTCAAGCCCCGGTGAGGGGCGGGATTTTTTTCACTTGGACTTCTAGTAACAAAATTTCACCTGGTCTCTAAGTAGTGAGATCAGATGCCCGTGTGTATTATTGCAAGCGTAACAAATCAGTTGTCAGTTGAAAATCGAAAAAGAGTAGCTTAACGGCGCTGCCAGGGCAAAGTTTTGAGTTAAAAATCTACCCAAAGTATTTTCAGGATCCTCGCCGGTGCTACGGAGTTCGTGCACTGACCTGAGATTCTCCGGACTCAGACTTGAGTTAGAAGTAGAACGGAGAACTTATGGGTAACACTCGTGTGCCGTGATGTTGATCTGACGACTGAACTAAGCTAAACTAAACCACTAGACGCAACCCTGTAAAACAATTGTAACGGACGCTAAGACAGAGACAAACAACCCGTCTTAAAGAAAGCAAAATTGATGCACATGAAAATCTCCGTGACTGCTTCGCAGCTACCACAAGATAACCGAGACAACAACAGCCGCCACGTTAGCAGCCGCGAGATCACGATGGTGTCGTGTAGGTGTGCCCTCACATTCTTCCAACTGGCGTTGACTATTTATTTTTCTTCTGCTCGGAATGGGGAAATTAATAGCGGTGGTTTGTGTATGCTATAGTGGTGATTGTAATTTCTGAGGCTGGTATGTTGTAAGGAATCTGGACACGAATTTCTGGAAACGTGATTTTACTGATGGTTTGTGGTTGAATAAGTTTATGAATACCTGTATGTGTGTAATGTCGTTTAAGTTATAATGATATGTTCTTGGTGAAGTTAAGGGCATAGTTAGCAATGTGCTGTCAGTGTAGTTTACAGTATAGTTATTTGCTGTTGGTTTACTGTACCGTTATTTTTGGGGTGGTATAGTTTACTTTGTGGTCATATGTTGTTGGTATAGTTTACTGTGTAGTCATGTGTTGTTGATATAGTTTACTTTACGATCATATGATGTTGGTATAGTTTATATTGTAACTATATGACGTTGGTATAGTTTACTGTTCAGTCATATAATGTTGGTATAGTTTACTGTGTAATCATGAGTCGTTGGTATAGTTTACAGTGTGGTAATGTGTTGTTGGTATAGTTTACATTGTAATCATGTGATGTTGGTATAGTTTACATTGCAGCCATGAGATGTTGGTATAGTTTACTTTGTGGTCATAAAGTGTTGGTATAGTTTACAAAGTAGTTAAATGTTGTAGGTTTAGTTTATATTATAGCAATTTGTTTATGGTATAGTTTAGATTATAGTTCTACGTTTGGTATAATTTAGGGCATAGTTATATTATCTTTAACAGTAAATTTAAGCTATATGTTGTTAGTATAATTTATAGTATAGTTATATGGTTGGCATATATTAGGGTATGGTATATTGTTGGTATAAATTACAGTTTAGTTAGATATTATGTGGTGTAGTTTAGAGTATAGTCATAAGAAGTAACTGTTGTTTTGAAGTATATTTACACTTATTTGGTGTATTTTAGAATACAAAATGGGATTGGAACACGTCACCGTGTGTGCAGTTTAGCATGCATATGCACAAGGTCGGTCGCGTCACGGCCTTTCGTATAGACACGACCTTTCGCAGAGACACGACCATTCGTCAGTTCCCCAGCCTCATGCATTTGTCAGACTTAAGGTGTCTTGTCATGTGATGTCCTTCGGGCGGGTTGACCTTACTTATTCTATTATTGTACAACCCCGACTTTCATCTGTTTGACCCACCGTGATCTAAGAGAATTATTGCAGAGCTTACGTTTAATTCACGAGTTTATTTATTGTTGTTGTCGTTCGCTCCTTTTGCACTCAAGCGTAGACAACGTTCTACTATATACGTGCTACTACTTCTAGTAGCAGTTGACTCAATTTTACGTGGGGTTACCTTTCCCTATTACCAGTGTCCTCGCCATCAGACGAACCCACTCCGACTTCAGAGGTACTAGTAAATTACCCCCCCCCCCCCCCCCCAAGACAAGGACGATGAGTCAAAATTTTAGTCCAACTACCAGTGTATGGCACACAGAATGTTTAAGAACCAACACTCTTATCCATTCGGCCATGCTGACCTTCTGGAGTTTACTTTCTACATTAGTGGTTGTGAAATTGTCAATAATTCACATTCTTATTTTGCCGCACGAAAGATCCACGTTCTCAACATAGTTGCTTCTATTTGCTTTATGCTGTTGTAGAAAAGACACTTACTGCTATTTGACCTCTGCGTTGCTATTTCCATTGTTGCTTCTGTCTTCTTTCCAGAGGTGCACTTTGTTGATGGTTGTGGAGACATGTAGTCAAAGTCCACAACATTTTCAATTTCTAGCTTGGAATGTAGATTAACAAATTAGGAAGAACTTGGAAGCAACAGAGATGTAGTTTCCGAGACGAATGTTGCAAATATCTTGGACTGCCAGAGTAACTAACAAAGCTACCTGAAAGAGGCTAATAAAATTAGAACATTATTTTCAACAATAAGAATGAGACAAACAGCTTTCTTTGGTCATGTGATGATGAGACGCGATGCATTGGAGAACATCTTGACAACTGGAAATATCAAGGGGAAGAGAGGTATAGGCAGACCAACAGAAATAATGCTGGATGGACTTAGATGGTCTCATGGAGGAATATCATCAGCAGAGTTGATCCAGAACACCAAAGACCGAGATCTGCGGAGAGACATGAACGCTTCCGCCAGCTGGCACGGCACTTGACGATGATGAACTTGTTGAAGAATTGTGGCGCAGGGTGCTTTCCCGTGGAAACAAAAAACAAAAAAAACAAAAAAACAAAACAATGGGCAACAAATAGTTGGATTCAACTGTATAACCATGCTCGGACACATCGGTCCTCACTAGTGAAGGAGTACCTGGCAACGCACAATCTGACTGCCCCAAAACATGCTCCACATTCTCCAGTTGTGGCGTCGTTCTCCCTAATCTGTTAGTTCACGGTCCATTATTCAGTGTCATACAACAGAAGAGTTTATATATAACACTAGCTGACCATGCCCGGCTTCGCCCAGACCCTGGTGGGGAGCATCTCATTTAATTCATATAAGTAGTCATATAAGTTCTCGTTCCCGTTACCGACTGTCTGTCTGTCTGTCTGTCTGTCTGTCTGTCTGTCTGTCTGTCTGTCTGTCTGTCTGACCCGGCCCGGCATTGCCCAGCTCCTGGTGTGGAGCATCTCATTTAATTCATATAAGTAGTCATATAAGTTCCCGTTCCCGACTGTCTATCTGTCTGTCTATCTGTCTGCCTGACCCTGTCCGGCTTCATTAAATTCATACAACAAAAAAAGTAACTTAAAAGAACGTTCTTCTACACACCATCCATTATTTTTAATGAAAACTCTTTCTAATCACCTGCATGACTACAGTAACTTCTTAAGCAAAAAAAGATGAGTTACAATGTTATGCATTGTGCATCATTTTTATGAAAACTTTGAAAATGCCTTACAGATTGTATCATTATTTATTATAACTCATATGCCGGTACATAACTATGGACAAAGAGTTTATAAATCTTTGAAAACGATGCCACAATATGACTATAAGTTATACAGAAAAGTTATGCCCCTTGAAATAACTTTTACAGAGTTAGGTCCCCTGAAATATATGAAATTATGATGAAAAATGAAAAATGAAATAATACTGAGTAAGCAGGCGATTTCACACTAACAAAATATCACAGTTGTCAGCTCTGGAATGAAAGGAAGGCGTGTAGAAAATTTCATCTCAATCGGATGGGCCGTTCGCGAACAAATAAAGGCCATACATACATACATACAGAGATACATAAATACGCACATCCTAATTTATATATAAGATTTCAGTACTATCTTTCTGACAATCAGTCAGTTATTGTTTATACACTTTTAATTTTCGGTAATGCAGTTTTTTCTTGGCCTATTCTGTTTTTGGAAGAACAATGCGGGTTTGTCAGAAGGAAAGGGTACAGTAAATGCTGTGTATATGCTGCGAACAGTTATTGAACGTGCTATAGAAGTAAACAAGGATATACATCTTTGCTTTATTGACTACACAAAGGCTTTTGATAGAGTTAGACATGTCAGCATGGTAGATATGCTTGCAGATCTACAAATTGATGGGAAAGACATTAGACTTATAAAAAACATATATTGGAAACAACAAGCTGCCATAAGGATTGATAATGAAGTGGGTCAATATCAACCTATTGAGAGAGGTGTTAGGCAGGGATGTGTAATGTCTCCAGATCTTTTTTCCCTATACAGTGAAAATATTTTCAGAAATGTAGAAGACATAAATGCAATCAGCATTGGAGGACGAAACATACATAACATTAGATATGCAGATGGTACGGTATTGATTGCAGACAATGCACAGGATCTGCAACAATTAGTAGATGCGGTTGTTGTACACAATGAGCAGCTGGGATTGGAATTAAATTGTAAGAAGACACAGGTTATGGTCGTCACTAGGAAGAACGACGTACAACAATGTAATATACAAGTAAATGGGAATATTCTTCAACAAGTGAATCGGTACAATTATCTCGGAACAGTCATAACATCTGATGGGAGGTGCTTTGAAGAGATTAGAACAAGAATCGCCATGGCGAAAGTAGCCTTTAGCAAGATGAAAAACATTCTGACCAATAAAAAGATGTCAATTGAAACGAGAAAAAGAGTGTTGAGGGGATACATACAGCCTGTTCTTTTGTATGGATGCGAAACTTGGACAATGTGCAGTCAAGCTGAAAAACATCTGATGGCTGCAGAAATGTGGTTTCTGAGGAAAATGCAAAGAATACCATGGACAGATAGAAAAACCAATGACCAAGTACTACAGAAGACAAATGAAAATCGTAGATTGATTCGAGAAATTAGACGTAGACAGTCAATATTTTTTGGACATGTTATGAGAAGAAATGGTCTGGAGAACTTAGTGACAACTGGCAAGATCGAAGGGAACAGACCAAGAGGAAGACTGAAAGGAAAATACCTGGATGGCTTGGCCACATTTCATGGACGAGACAGAAACACTGAGCTGATCCACGACTCTGGTGATCGAGTGAAATGGCGAGTCATGACCGCCAACGCTTTTCGGCATGGCACATGATTGATTGACTGATTGATTCTGTTTTTGATCTCTGTCATGCATCTTCCATCTGATGTTATTTTTGCCCTTAGATAACAGACAGTTTTAGCTTAGTTAAGATTGTTATATCACATTTTGGTGTCATCTTTTTCTTTGATGTAAACATTATTTCTATTTTCTTGATATTCAAGGAAAGTTTCTTGTTTCTCTGTTACAACGTCATTCAACAGTTGTAGATCGCCTGTGTTTTCAGCTATCAATAGTGCGTCATC